>OY856188.1:84799639-85037139 GCA_963693315.1 Diogma glabrata | reverse complement strand
TTAGACCAACACGCCAACACCGAAAATAAAGTATCAGAATTTTTTCAAAATTCACAAAAATGGATTATCAAGTTGCTGCAGCAAATGGTACATTGGCATACCACAGATTAACGCATCATCACAGTTTTTGATCCATTGACTGCAGCCATAAATTTGGGCAACATATTTACCAGATTGAGCTATTGCTAAAAAAATTTCTTGTCCGCGAACTAAAACAGAAGCGATTATTGTTAATGTGTTGGCTCTTCTGGCACTTGGTAGAACCAAATGCATTTGAAAACACAAATTTAGTTTCAATTTGAACAGATGCCAGTAACCATGACAATCATAAAATATTTTATGTGTTCTTACAATATTTTTAAAAAGAAACAAGTATCAAAATCAAAGTAGTTGGCATTAAAGCACTAAAAGACGAAACTGCTAGTTCTATAATTTAATTTTTATCCTCTATTTTAGTAAAACATGATGAATCTGCTAAATGCATAACTGTGTCGGTTGATAATTATTCAATAAAATGAACGCAGTTGTTATTAATTTTTATAACATGTGGTGGGATTATTGGGGTCTATTCAGTAAAAATCTTCTAACGAAAATTTCTGCTATTTTTTAATTTTTTGTATGAAATTTTATAAACATCAAAATAGAAGAAAAAAATAGAAGAATTGGTATTCAATCGCAATATTTTTCTTCTCAAAGTCTTCTATTACTAGAAGATTTAGATATTATATAGAAGTAAGTAAAAAGTTGATTTTATGGTTAGAAGAAATATGTTTTTGGGATATCTTTTGAAATGTACAATTATTTGTCGATTTTTTTTGATTTTTTTTTTTAAATCTGAAAATTTGGTATGTTATTGGTGTTGACGAATTAAAAACACCAAATTAAGGATTTTTTATTTTATAGCTTTGAAATGGAGTTATGCGGGTATGAATTTATGATAATTTTTTATGGTTTTCCGTTATGGTATCGGTGTTTTTTCTAATAAATCTCACAATTTTTCATTGAATTGATATTCATTTTTGCAAGTGAGTTTAGAAATAGTTATATTATCGAAAAATATTACAAAATACTAATTTATCTCATATATCCGCTATGTTGAAATTTTTTTACTGAAAAAGCTAATATCTCAAAATAGCACTTTTTTCACAAGTTTTACAGATACAAAACACAGTGCTATTCCCTAATTGGCATGGTTTCTTTGGATATTCAGAGACGCTAATTTATAATTTATTATAATTAACACTAAACATGTCTTATTTTATTTTAAAAAAAAAACTTAGGTGTTCCGCTCGGAATTCTTTGAAGCTTGACCGATTGGTGTGAAAGTTGGTCAAGGAACAAAAGTGACAAAGCGATAATGTGTGTTTTAGCCTGGGATTGAGTGCCACCACTTCTCGGGGGTAGATTTTTCTTACTCAAAATAACCCCGAAAGTAAAAGTGCTCCATAGGATTTTCGATATCGATATTTTTCGAGTTATTCGCGATTGAAATCATACATGTTCGCAAATATGTAACTCCAAAACTTAGCGTTCTAACAGTAAAATTGTAATGAACCAACAATGATAAATAAATATATATTGGTTTTATATAAGTGTTGTAAGTTTAATCACGGAAAAGCGTTATTAAGCGTTTTATACTAATTGACGAAAGGAAAAAAACCTTAGTTAAGGATTTTTTTGTTTCTGCAATGGAGTTATGAATGATTGGTCCTTTTGAAGGTTTTCCCGTATGGAGTCGGTGTTTTGCTAGCACCTCTCACAAATTCATTGAGTCGTTTTAAATGTTTACAAGTGAAAGGAGAAATAGTTTAAAATTAAAAAAATTTATAATATTTTGCATTTCTGTAGCCAGCAGAACTTTTACTAAAAAAACGTTCATAAATCAAAATATTAGTTTTATTTTGTAATTTTTTTAACAAGTCTTATAAAACATGCAGCTACCAAAAAATTTTAAAGAGGAAATTTAAGGATCCATATATAGATTTTTTGAATATTTAAAAATATGTAAACATATATGAAGCACTCTTTAAAAATTCGTTAAAATCAATTTATATATAAATCTAAGTTTTTTCGAATTTAAAAGTTGCATGTATTATCTGTAAGATTTGTGAAAAAAATTATGAAATAAAAGTGCTATATCGAGATATGAGCTTTTAGGTAAAAGAGTTCAAGCGCACCACCGCGCGCTGTGTGGCGAAAATCGAATAAATTATCAAATGTTCAACTGGCATTTTTTGATAAAAAACTAGTTACTCACTTGTAAAAATGTATTTCAATGCAATCAAATTTCTGAGAGTTATTAGTAAAACACCACACCGAAAAACCTTAAACCATGACATAACTGGGAAATTTCAGAACTTTTTTTCACAATTCTGTAAAATTTTGTGAAAAAAGTGCTATTTTGAGATATGAGCTTTTCAGTAAAACAAAGGGTTTCAACGCATAACACAGCGGACATGAAATAAATTAGTAGTTTGAAACAAACGTTTTTGAATATACATAACTATTTCTACACTCACTTGAAAAAATGTATATCAATTCAATGAAATTTGAGAGAGTTATTATCAAAACACCGACGTCATACCAAAGACGCATAAAAACTGACCAAAATTCATAACTACATTTTAGAGCAATTAAAATAAAAAATCCTGAATTCAGTTTTTCCTTTTGTTAAAACTAATATCAATTCCAAATTTCATATTTTTAAAAAATAGTCGAAAAAATCGATGTACATTTTGTACGATGCACACCCTCTCAGTGGCGGATTACCATAGAGGCGAAAGAGGCGGCCGCCTCGGGCCCCCTCGCTACAAATAGTAATGATATTTTATAGGTATTCAAATATCAGATGACTGCGTTAATTCAACCAAAGTTTTTAAACCTAAAGATTTTTTTTATATTATCCCACATTTAAAAGTGTTAGGTTGTCAATTTGTATTACTTTTTTTCATGTATTTATTTTACTAATTCTGATTTGATAGTTTTATAATTGTTTAATGTATTCGTTTTCCAATTTGTATCCTTTTTTTTTTAATTATAAGTTAGGCATGTTTAGTGTTAATTATAATAAATTATTAATTAACGTCTCTGAATATCCGAAGATACCGTGCCAACTAGGGATTGGGATTAAGTTTGAATAAAGTAAGTTTCTCTAAGAAATTTATGAACGCTAACTTTAAAATTTTGAGGATTAAAGCTATGAGGAAAAACCCATGAAGGCAACGCATTCCAGATATGAGAGACTCTGTTGAAAAAAAATCACGCTGAAAGGTAACAGTTCTACACCTTTTTATATGAAAGGATGGGCTACAACATCAACTCTGGTGTTACGCGATAGGTTTGCTAGTTCAGGTAAAATTGATTTAATCTCTATAGAAGTTCGTTCATCCATAATGTATTTGTAGGAACACAGTTAAAAAAAAATTGAATATGTAATGCAAATCGCTACACATATAGGTCCTGCGGAAGTTTCCATTACAAAACAATACAAAGCTTGCTATATAAAGTTAAACTAATGCTCTCTGTATCAATATTTAACAGAGTACTTGGAGTAAAATAAAAAAGCTTGTTGTTTAAAAATGTCTGTTATTTGCATTAAATAAATTGTGCGCAACATTTTTTTAGTATGACATTTTAATGCAAATTACATCATAATTTCGAGTTACTTTGATTATGACGCACCTGCCTAAATTAATCAAATTGAAATAAAATAATGACAACGGAAAAATTACATACATACCACCTTAATCACTATTATTAGAGACTTTCAGCTGAGAAGCGATAACTAAAACATACATGAAACGATTTTAACTATATATTTCTAAAATGGATAATACTCTAGTGAAGTTTGAAATTTCATTAATGTATTAAATTAAAGCAAGGTGCATTAAAACTTCTAGCTGTTCTATAGAAATAAATTATGATACCAGAGTTGTTTTAAATTTTATAGAAATGCTTTGAAATTAGGTTTAATGCAACATTTACTTTACAATTCAATAATAACCTGCAACGCATAGCTCCTATTGCAAGACTTGCTTTAAATATTGCAGTTACTTTTTCAACTGTGAAATTGTCAGATCAGCAACATTTCGTCTGTGCTGTAAAGAATCAAGCTCATTAGTAAGAGTTGAGCTGCCAATCAGTTTAACAGCTTTGCGCTGAACAGATTCAAAACACTTCATATTACTGTAATAAGCTCCACCCCATATGTGAGAACAGTACTCCATACAGGGACGTATAAATGATTTGTAAATTAAAAGAAGCTGTTCGCTATTAAAAAACTAACCAGATCGTCCCAAAAAGCCCAATTTTTGAACAGTGTTCTTAGCTAGGTTAAAAATATGAGAATTCCATTTCAGATTATTTTCAACTTCAACTCCTAGAAGTCTAACAGATTATTTCTCTACAAGATCTTAGAGTCGAACTTTAATGGAAACGGCTTAGGTGTGGATAATAAAGAAAAATGACAAGCCTGTGTTTTACTTGTATTGAATTCAACACTATTAGCGAACCCCAATCCAAAATAGTTTAAAGGTCCTGGTTTAATGAATCTATCAAATTTGATCTACAGTTATTAAGCGCTAACGGTGAATATAATTTAGGGTTCTCATGAGACGCATGAAGCGTGCTATCATCAGCAAAACTATGGATAGGATTAATTGTTGAATCAAAGAAATCGTTAATAAGAAAGAGTTGGTGACAAATCAGAACCCTGAGAAACTCCTGCATTAGTTAAAAAGACATCCGATGAAACACCATCAACATTGACTCGAAATTTCCACTCGGAAATAAAGCTTTGTATCCAAGATATAAGTTGCTCATCCAAACCAATACCTCTTAATTTACAAATAAGATTATTGTGCCAAACTTTATCAAATGCTTTGGATATATCAACAGCAATACCGAAAGTCTCACCATGATTTTTAAGCGACTTATTCCATATACATGAGTGACAAAGGAAAGCAAATCTCCCGTCGCTCTTCCTTTTCGAAACCCGTATTGTCTTTCATTGACTCTAAGAAACTTATACTATTAAAATTAATGTATTCCTCAAAAATTTTAGAAACAACCGATTAAATTGAAATGGGTCTGTAATTTATTGGATCAGTCTTACTACCCTTTTTGGGAACTGGTTGTACGCTTGCTGTTTTCCATATTTCGGGAAAAACTCCTTTCTTATATGATAAATAAAAGATTTTAGTAAATAGTAAGGATTGGTGCTAACTCTTTAGCAAAGGATTTAAGAATAATTGGGGAAATACGATCAGGCCCAGATGCTTTGTTTGTATTAATTTGTAAAAGCATGAAATTATGCGCATCATGTGGTGTGAAAAATTATGCGCATCATGTTGTGCGAAACTCTAGGAATTGGCTTAGACAAGAAATTGGGTTCTTTAAGTGTAGAATTTTTAGAGAAATGAAAAGAAAAAACATTTTGTTTTGAAAAGTTCCTCTGTTACGAATGAATATTAATACTAAAACTTTATTTGCAATGGGCTGTTATTATATTAATCGCAAAATTATTGATGAAAACATAAAATCCAGATAAGTATTTTTTGGATATTTGAAGTTTATTTGAGTTTTAAGTTTTCATCAATGATTTGGATGTCTTTCAAATTTTCTATCAAATTTTTTATATTTTTATTAAAAAATTTAAAGAATAAAATTGTTTTTTTAGTCAGAAATACATATAAAATTTTTGGTAAAATCTTAAATTTGGCCCCAAACATTTGTTCCGCCTCAGGGCCCTTAAAGGTATAATCCGCCACTGCACCCTCTAAAAATACAATTTATATCCTCTAATTCTTGAATTTTGTTTAATTTCTGCTATTTAATATATACTACTGAGTATTTGCTATTTTCTGTTTAGTTATTACTTGTCACTTTGTCAGTACTACTCCGTATATCCAAACTTTGCTTTCTGGATTCAAATTAAAACATGACTTTTCATTATTTTCAAAACCATAATACAATGAAAAATACAAAATTTTATTTTAAGAAATATGTATAGGTATACGCACATATATAGTCCCTGGGCCAACGTCGATTTTATGTGATGATTACCACATATTTTACACTTCGTGTAGCGCCTGTCCTCAACGAGCCTGAAAACTTTTGTTCTGCGATTTTCCTCAAATCGGAAGCTTTTTCGTTCGGCAAGTTCCAAAAAGGCCGATTGCCAGCAATCTTGTAAATTTTTTGTTTTTTTAACTATGGGGGTTGGAAATTTGATTTAGAACACGAGTGTAACTTTGTCCGACAAACATTTGTCTGCTATTATCTAGTCCGACAACCCAAACACCAAAATGTCAGTTGTCGGACTCGATAATAGAAGACACATTTTGGTCGGATAAGCTTACTCTCGTGTTCTAAAACAAATTTACAATCCCTACAGTTAAAAAAAATGTGGTAGCAAATTTACAAGATCGCGAGCAATCGTCATTTTTCGGAGCTTGCCGAACGAAAAAGCGGCCGATTTGAGGAAAATCGCAGAACAAAAATGTTCGGGCTCGTCAAGGACAGGCGCCTCACGAAGTATAAAATATGTGGTAATCATCACATTATATCGGCGTGGGCCTAGGGACTAATAAAATTATATTAAAAATTTTACATTTTTCATTCTAAAATTAAAAACATTGGTTACAAGTTACATAAATTTTAAACAACAATTTTGTCAAGAAATTTAAAAACATAAAACTTGCCGTTTCTTACATTTTGTAGTCCCTGCTCAATTTTCTATTGTTTTGATATTGAAAACGTCTAAAACAAAATACTGATGTCATAACCTGTAAATGATTGTTTTCTTTAAAACAAAATTTAATATAAAAAACATATAAATACTTTAATTTGCACACGAAATATAATATATTTACTAACATGTTTTGTAATTTATCAACTTAATTTTTAATTAAAAAATAACTAAAAAATAAAAAAGTAAAACTAATTTAATTTCCAACAAAACTTACTGTCAAAACTGAGATTAAAATAGAAGATTTTGTGTTCGAAAACATAAATTGATAATAAAATAGCAAAAAATATCCCCTCCGCAAATTGAATACCAATTTCGAACAGTCTTCTATTTTTCAATTCTGCTATTTATTTTTGGGTTGAAGAATAGAAGATAGAAGATTTTTATTGAATAGGGCCCATTATCCCGATTTTCGTTGTTGAAATAAAACTTCAGAAACTTTAGCAGATCCATTATTTTCTTTATTCTCTTCCATTTAATTATATCAGCTTTATTTGTATGTTTTTTCGATAATAATAGTATGTATTATTGTATTGTTTTTTAACCTATAGCCTAATGAACTTAACCTATTGCCTAATGAACCTTTTATTCAATTGGTATGATTCCAATTGGTCAAATTATTTTGATTTCATTAAAATTATTTTCAAATTATAATCACATTTGCTTTGATAAGTTTTGTTCAAAAATCAAATTTTGAGTAATTCTCTTATTTCGTTTAGTTGAACTTGGTTGATTGTATGAGAAGGGCGTTTTTTATCATCAGGGTTTTTTTATTAAGAAATTTGATTTATCAATTAAAACAATAAAGATTTATTGTTTTAATTGAAGAAAATGTTTTTATTTTTTATAATACACAGTTCTTTTTTATAATAAAATCTTTGTCAGAGAATAAAGTATTGTAATCGATTCGTGAATAATGAATTTTATTCTCTCGCAAATTAAAATTCTCGCTCGTGCCTCGCTCGAATTTTAAACTTTTGCTTGAGAATAAACTACTTCATTATTCACTCATTGATTAAACTACTATTATTGTTCCGGTAAGATCACAATATATTTTTATAGATGAGCTTTAAATTTCCTACAATAATGAAATTTCTATATAAAATATGCCTAAAACCAATTACAATTTTTTTATAATCTTAGTTTTAGTGTTTTCTTTCACATATATATTTTTTTTTAAAAAACTATAAATTCAAATTCAATTCAAGGTATTTTAATAAAATTATTTTTCTTTTAAATGATTTTCTTTTCTTTTCATTTATTTTTCAATGGTTACTCCGTTCCTTGATCTTTTTGTTTTCGTCATAGAACGAAACTTTTCTCGTTGCAAGTTGTACTGGGTCATAGATGGCGTTTCTTTTTTAACACTCCCCGATGGTATGTTGATCCCTTGGGTCGACCTACCCTCATCTATTGGAAGGACATCTAAAACCGCTAGCTTTACAGCAGGTCGTTCATAAATTCCCATTGACGTCTGCACTGTAGCTCTTCTCACTTGGCCGTCATTACCAACTTGGACCTTTATTACTCTTCCTTTAGGCCAGCAATTCTTTGGTAGGCTTTCGTCAACAATAACTACAATATCATTTTCCTGGATTAGCTTCACATATTGATGCCATTTTGTTCTTCGGGTTAAAATGGGTAGATATTCCCGAATCCATCTCTTCCAAAAGGAGTTGGCCAGTTGTTGTGAAGTCATCCAATTTTTGCGTAGCAATATCCCTTGATCATCGAACTGTCCTATAGGTTTATTTCCGTTTGATGATCCCAACAAAAAGTGGTTCGGTGTAATTGCCTCTTCGTTGTCTTCACTTATCGGAATATGTGTAAGAGGTCTAGAGTTAACTATGTTTTCCACTTCACACAGCATACTATGTAGTAATTCATCAGTCGGGTTGCGATTTGGTTTAATGGCATATAATGTCTTTTTTACCGACTGAACCAATCGCTCCCAACTACCTCCCATATGAGGTGAAGCGGGTGGAATAAATCTCCATTTCATTTCTGCATCTGTGAATTCTTGCGTTAACTTATTTTGATCTATCCCTTGAAGCGCTTCTCTCAATTCTCTCTCAGCTCCATGTAGATTTGTACCGTTGTCGCTGTTCATTTCTCTTGGTGCTCCTCTTCTGTTTATGAAATTTCGTATTGCTAATATACAGGAGTCTGTAGTAAGAGAATATGCAAGTTCTATATGTACGGCTCGTGTTGTTTGACATGTGATCAGTACACCCCAGCGTTTTTCAGTTTTTCTTCCGTTTGTTACTGACATATGACCAAAATAATCTATGCCGCTATATGTGAACGGTCGAGTAAATGATGTTAAACGTGACTGCGGTAGTTGTGCCATTTCTGGAGGTTGAGGTTCGGCTGCCAAATTTTTGCTTTTAATATATTGTGCGCAACTTGGTGAGCATGTGGAACCAAATGTCATTACTTGCATGACGTATGTCTCTAATTCTTGGTTCTTTTCGTTTCGCCAGATAAATCGTTGAACTTGTTGATCTTCATATCTAATTTTCACCTGATGAAACATTTCTGTTATGTCTCCACATATGGCGATTCTCTTTTCTCGGAAATTAAATAGAACTGCAACTAATGATGGCATTTCATCAGGCCCTTTCAAGAGCATAGAGTTCAACGATATATCCTTTACTTTTGCTGCGGCATCCCATACCATTCTTACCTTTTCAGGCTTGCTTATGTTGGTTACTGAAAACACCGGTAAATACCATACGTGCGGGTATGTGGTTTGAAGTTCATCATTTGATAATTTCCTGATGTATCCTTTTGTCTCATAATCACGAATTTGTGGGTTTAAATTGTTAGTTAATTTTGGATCTCTGAGTAACCTTTTTTCCAAGCACTCTAGTCTTCGTACTGCCATGTCGTTATTATTTGGAAGCACAAACTGGTCATATTTCCAAAGGAGTCCTACTTCAAAACGATCATTGACTCGTTTGGTTGTTTCTTCCAGTTTCTTGACGTGCTCTTTGGTCATCTTTGGATTCCAACATATCAGTATTCTTTGACACTCCGATGCTTTCCAAAGAAAAATGCTCTTTTACCATTTTGTGTAGATTATCATTTCTATCTGTACACTCACATATATGAAGATTGTTGACTATTACTGTAGAGACTTGGATACCATCAATGTTTTTACAGTTTCCATGTACGACCCAGCCAATACGAGTTTTTATTGCTACTGGGTCATCCCATCCTCCTTCTCTGGATTTTAATGAGTTCACCAATTTTGCTTGTTTTAACCCGATCAAGATTTTTGGCACTGCGTTTTCATATGATTTAACTTGAGTGTTCTTAAGGTATGGGTACTGTGAAATCAATGCTTCTATGTTTATGGTCTGTTTTGGTAGTTCCAATTTATTAACCGTTCCTAGAATGGGTACATGATATTTTCTGCAACCTTTCTCACTACCTGATATGCGTATTGAACATTTCATAGAGCCTTCTTCAATTCTTTTCGTGCCGTCGGTCCATGTAAGGCATACTGGTTCAATAGTTCCTTTAACATCCAACTCCTTGCATAAGTCTTCGTCTATTAGAGTAGCTGAAGATCCGTCATCAATGTAGGCATAGGTATTTACATATTTGTTTTGACCATATATCACTACTGGCAATATTTTGAACAATGTGGTTTGATCATTGCCATTATGAGTGCCGACATTTTGATCATTCGTATATGTTGATGACTTCTCTTCATTTTTATTGGTAGCTTGTGTTTTTAGTTTACCGAAATCATCAATATGTAAGATTTGGTGATGTGATTTCTTGCAATTATTTCTTCCACAGGGTTTCCAGAATGGACAGGCTTCGTTAATATGTAGTTTTAGACATACTCTGCATAACTTATTGTGTCTGACTGTAATCCATTTATTTTCAATGGAGTTTTTCCTGAATTTATCACAATCGAGTAGCGATTTGCACTCTCCATCACATCCGTAGCATATTTTTGATTTATTTAAGGTCACCATTACATCGCTATCTTTTTTATTTTCTTCATTTTGATGAACATTTATGTGGTATTTATTTTTTTCTTGATTAGAATTTTTCTTCTTATCACTCTTTCGCTCGTTGCTTACAAGTTTCCTATCTGGAAATGTTATTTTTATCGCTTTACTAGCCATTTTTCCTATCCAGTCATTAAAAGTTGATAAATTTTTTCTTTCAATGTTTTCAATATGATCTACCCACTGAAGCCTCAGATCATTTGGCATTTTTTCAACCATCTCCCGAAGTATCATTGGATTGTTCAAATGCTCTTCCATTCCTGAAGCTAATATCGTTGAACATAAGTCTTGTACTATCTCTGAGTATTCTATTAAAGATGTTAATTTTTCCATTGTCAGAGCTGGGAACTCTTTTACTTTATCTAACAGTGTATATATCAGAATATCATGTCGTCCATATTTTGACCGCAACCTTTCGATGATTTGTGGAACGTTTTGTGGCATCAACAATAAAGTGCGAACTGATTGTAATGCGTTTCCCTTTAGACTTTTCCTCAAACGTTCCAAATTCTCAACATTGGAAAAATTGCACAGCTCGGTTGTTTGTTCATATGAGCTTATAAATAAAGGCCATTCCTCTATTGATCCGCTATATATTGGTAGATCTTTTCCCATATTCTTACGAGCTGTAATATTAGCGTGTGATAATTCCACAGGATCACCAATTTGTATATGTTGTCTATTTACAATTGGCTTGTGTTTTTCCTGAAGAAGTCCCAATGACTGACAATTTGGTTGTTGCGAAACTTCCATCTCTACATTTGGTTGAAGAACCTCCCTCTGTTTAATGACTGTTAGTACAGTTCTGATTACGTCTTCAACTTCACTCATTTGTAGATTTCGTTGGGGTACAATTTGGGTTGATTCTTGTTGAAGAAATTTTGACTGTTGTTCTTCTAGTTGATGAGAAGTTTTAAGTTCTGATGGTATCCATGAAGATTTAGGATATATTATAGCTTCATTCGAATTTAACTGCAGGCTACTTTTTATTTTCGATGGCATCGATGTGAACTGTAGAGACTTTGATTGCACAATTTTCTTCACCATACCAATATTTGATGTATCGAATCCATGACGGTTACTTGAAATTGTGGACCCATCAAAATCATTGTCATTTGGATATGTCAACCCTTGTCTTGTTGAGTTTTTTATTTCCATATTTTCAAATTTATCATGTTTTTTCGATTCTTCTAACCATTGGCTAATGCTATTTTTTGGCCCTGTTGTTTCTTCAAAGTGTTCTCCAGTATCATTGAATCCATCATCATACATTGCTTTTAGTAATTCATTCTTTTTGGTTATATAATTTAATTCTTCTTGCAAACGCTGCTGAGCATGTTCATCTTGTTTTTTAAGTTCAGCTTCTCGTTCAGCTTCTCGTTTTTTACGTTCGGCTTCACGTTCGACCGCTTTTCTTTCACATTCGGTCAGCCATTTTCTTTTCAAAACCTGGGTCTCTTCTAAAGTTTTTAAATCCAGTTCTCTTCTCTGCCTTGCCGATGATGACATTGAAACATTTGATGAACGTCTGGATGTTCTTGAGTGTACCGATATGTTGTCGTTGAGTTGGTTTTGCTGATTAATTGGTGTAATTAATTCATTCGACTTTGTTTCTTGTGTTTCTGTCGATGCTATACACTTCTTACATAACCAGTCAGCCTCCTCTATCGCTTCTGTCACACCAACACACGCAAAATGATGCCATTCGCTACATTTGTCGCAAGCTACCATGGACAGATTATCAGGTCCTATACAACTTTTACAACTATATGTTGTTTCTTTGGCTATTTTTGATCTGGTTTTCATTTTACTTTTTGATAAAAGAAATTTAAAAGAAATTTAAAGAAATGTTATTAATTTTTATAACATGTGGTGGGATTATTATCCCGATTTTCGTTGTTGAAATAAAACTTCAGAAACTTTAGCAGATCCATTATTTTCTTTATTGTTCCGGTAAGATCACAATATATTTTTATAGATGAGCTTTAAATTTCCTACAATAATGAAATTTCTATATAAAATATGCCTAAAACCAATTACAATTTTTTTATAATCTTAGTTTTAGTGTTTTCTTTCACATATATATTTTTTTTAAAAAACTATAAATTCAAATTCAATTCAAGGTATTTTAATAAAATTATTTTTCTTTTAAATGATTTTCTTTTCTTTTCATTTATTTTTCAATGGTTACTCCGTTCCTTGATCTTTTTGTTTTCGTCATAGAACGAAACTTTTCTCGTTGCAAGTTGTACTGGGTCATAGATGGCGTTTCTTTTTTAACAGCAGTCATCATGCAAAATGTAATGTTACTTTACTGCTGCCGTAAAAAATACAAAAGAAATGCGACACTTTACTGCCGGCGTAAAAAAACTGAAAAAGTAATGGCGTTACTTTACTGCCGCCGTAAAAAATGAAAAATAATACGTTACTTTACAGCTGCTTTAATTATGTGTAAAAAATAGGATTTAAACCTTCTCCATAGCGGCTGTATGGCATTCTTTCAGTTTTACTTTTTTTTACATATAATCAAAGCAGCGTCATATTTTCCAATTTTTACGGCGGCACTAAAGTAACGCCATTTCTTTTCATTTTTTTACGATGAAAGCAAAGTGTCGCATTTCATTTGCATTTTTTTACGGTGGTAGTAAAGTATAACATTACATTTTGCATGATGACTGCGTTCATTTTAATGAATAAAACTCAATAAATGAACACAGCCATCATGTTGTTTTGAAAAGCATCACATATTTATAAAAAATTTGAAATATTCATATTTATAAAAAATTTAAACTTTTGCCGAAAAAATAGTATATTTAATTTGGAGCGAAAGTTACTTTTTGTGTTTCGTCTATAGTTGTCGGTCTCCCAAAGTTCGGCTGCCTAACTATCGTCTTAACACAAAAAGTAGTACTTTAGCTCCTGATTAAATAATATGCTAATATGCTTACACTAGTGGAAAATCCCATTTTCACAAAAATAGAATTAAGCCTACATGCAAGTGACTTTTTATATGCTATCGCCGAAATTTTTTTTTTCATTGTGCATGCATGATAGTAAATGAAACTTCTTTTAAAACAAACTTTTTTCTCAGCTGGGAAATAAAGTGAACCTTATTTGATGAGTTTTAAATGTGCTGACCACACCCCCTTCCCAATAAAAATTTGTCCTCTTTTTTGTAATGCTCGATCTGGTCACCCTAAGCGAGTTTACTAGCTGCTAGTAAACTCGCTGGCTAGTAGTTTGCAAACTCTTAGTATCATCGATGTGCTATACACTGTATGTATACGTTTAAAAATGATTCTATTATTCCATTGTGGTATATTTAGATTTGCTGTCTTTTGTCACTCATATCTGGAACAAGTCGCTTGAAAACTTTGGAGAGACATTCGGTGTTGCTCTTGATATTTCCAAGGCATTTGACAAAGTTTGGCATAACAACCTTATATGCAAATTGAGATCCTATGGTTTAGACGAGCAGCTTATATCTTGGACACAGAGCTTTATATCTGATCGAAAATTTCGGGTCAATGTTGACGGTGTATCATCAAATACTTTTTCAACTAATGCAGGAGTTCCTCAGGGTTCCGCTTTGTCACCAACTCTTTTTCTTATCTATATTAATGATTTGTTGGACTCAACGGTTCATCCTATACATAGTTTTGCTGATGATAGCACGCTTCATGCGTCTCATGAAGCACCTAAATTATATACACCCTTAGCGCTTAGTGAGTGTAGATCAAAGTTGATAGATTCCCTTAACATTGATCTTAAAACAATTATGGATTGGGGTATTGCTAACAGTGTTGAATTCAATACAAGCAAAACACAGGTTTGTCATTTTTCTAGGATAACGACACCCAATCCTTTTCCATTAACGTTTGGCCCCAAAAATCTTTTAGAAAATGAGTCTGTCAGACTTCTAGGAGTTGAGATTGAAAATAATATGAAGTGGAATTCTCATATTTTTAATCTGGCTAAGAATGCTGTTCAAAAGTTAGGATTTTTGGGGCGATGTCGTAAGTTTTTCGATAGCGAACAACTTCTTTTAGCTTATAAATCTTTTATACGTCCCTGCATGGGATACTGTTCTCACATATGGGGTGGAGCTTACTTGAGTAGTCTCAACTGCCTTGATTCTGTACAGCGTAGAGATATTAAACTCATTGGTAACCCAAGTCTTACTAACGGTCTTGATTCCTTGCAGCACAGAAGAAATGTTGCTGATTTGACTATATTTTATAAATATATTATGGATGAACGAGCTTCTGAAGAGATCAAATCGATTTTACCTAAATCAGCAAACCTTTCGCGTGACACCAGAGCAAACGTAGCAGCGCATCCCTTTACAGTTCAAATAATTAGGTGTAGAACTGTAGCCTTCCAACGTGACTTTTTCAACAGAGTCTCTCATCTTTGGAATGCCTTACCTTCCTGGGTTTTCCCTGATGAATTTAATGCTCAAGGTTTTAAAGTTAACGTTCATAAATTTCTCAGAGAATCTTAATTTGCATTCCATTCTTATCCCTAGTTGGCATGGTATCTTCGGATATTCAGAGACGTTAATTTATAATTTATTATAATTAACACTAAACATGCCTAACTTTGAATAAAAAAAAAAATATTTATATAACAACGTTATTGTTAACCAAAAATAAGTCATACTTGAATAAGTCCGGCTTCAATCATAATCGTAACATAAACAAATCCAGTACATTAAAATTCCTTACCTTGTGTTATTTTATTTCACAATATTTGATAACATTCATATAGCGAACTATATCGCTACAACTGTTAGTACATATATACTCAAATTAACACGAAGTAGTTTAGAAATTGGGTAGAATAAAACAAAAACAACTATATATTTTAGTTTAATTTTGGAGCTTCAAAGATAATATAATACAGCAAGCATTTGAAGTTATTTGAGTTTTTTAAGATGACAGAAAAATATTCTTGGATAAGCAAACAACTTTTAGAAAATTGTCTAAGATCGGACAAAAATCTCGACGTCGTTATAGTAAATAAATATGAATGTGCACCAGCTGTAGGAAAAGGTGAAAACTTTGCAAGTGATTTAATTCGGGTTTCAATTGAATTTCACGATGAAGAGAAGATACCGAAGTCAGATAAAAATATTCATTTATATTATAATTATTTATATTGTTTACTTTTTATAATAGATCTACTACGTTAATTCTGAAAGCTGGAATGGTTAATGAAGAAAACGTTCAAGATAAATTAGAAGAATTTGATGTTTTTCATAAGGAAATTGTTTTCTATCGTGAAGTTTTAGAAAAAATTAATAATCTGTTAGTAAACATTGATAAGGAAATCAAATTAGCGCCCACGTAAGTATAATGATTAGCTATATATACATCAGTTGCAAAGTGCTGCAGTTCCTATTAGTTGAAAACTTCAGCAGTTTAAGCCTGATATATATGTCATGTTCCGTCAAAATTTAAATTTAGATATAACTTTAAACATCGTGATACTATATTAAAAGTTGTGCGTCGCTTAGCCTGAAGACTAGCAAATACACAAACCGAATTGAATTTTTTCAAAATCTATCCAATTTATTGCAGTTTGTCCATCGATCGCGTTATTTTGAGTTAATATTAATATAATATTCTGATTAATAATAATATTCTGATTTAATAAAAAAAAATTTAATATTCTTAAAATTTAATATTCTATTCTAAAATTTAATATTTATGAAATTTAATATTAAAAATTTCAAGAATATTTGAACAATTGGCTATAAAACAATTCACCTTATCCCTTACAGATGTTTTGGAACTTCTGAATCAAATCCGAAATATATGGCATTAGAAGACTTACGAGCAATAAATTATGAAAATGTTGATCGAAAAAAAGGGCTAACGTTTAAACTATCGGAACTTGTTTTTAAAAAATTGGCATATATGCACGCAGCAAGTGCTGTGGTCGCTGTAGAGGTAATTTGATTATTTAGTATTTCCAAACATAGAAGTTATTTTTTATTAATTCCACAGAATCCAAACATTTACAAATCTCATAATGTTGTTGCAATTAATCCTAAGATTGAATATTTTGTTCCCCTATTTATGAATAGTATAAAAGAATGGGGTAAAGCAAGTATGAGTATGCAAGGAATGGAGAAATTTAACGATATTTTAAACAATTTTATGAAAACAGCAATGGTTAAAGGATCCTTATGTTTTATTAGAGATGATAATAAATTTAACGTACTGAATCATGGTGATTTATGGATTAATAATATTATGTTTAAATTTGATGAAAAAAGAAATCCAACTGATGCTGTTTTTGTAAGAAAAATCACATAATAAATTTTGTTTCAGTTCTATAATGTTATGTTGATATATTACAGGTTGATTTTGCGGTTAGTTTTTTTGGATCTCCAGGCATTGATATTGCCTATACATTATTTTCATCTACATCATCTGATCTTTTTGAAGCCGATTGGGATCGACTTATTCAAATTTACTATAACGAATTGTATAAAGCACTGAACTTACTAAAATATCCTAAAGCAATTCCAACTTTAACTGAAATTCATAGTGATATTTTACAATATGCAATGAATGGTGTTATGTTTTCATTTATTTCTTGTCCTTTGAGATATTTAGAAAATATTGCTGATGCAGATATGACAAATTTAGTATTAGATACAGATGTTGCTAAAAAGTTTAGAGAGACATTATATAGACCGGAAGAACTACGACACAGGTTAAAGTATTTGTTAACTTATTATGATAGAAAAGGGTTTTTACAAGGATTAGATGTATAGTTACCATAAACTGTAATACAAATTAAAATAACATTAATTGGGGTTGTTAGCGAATTGTTTACTTCAAATTCGGAAGTAATAAATAATCAAAAAAGCAATGCTTTTGCTTTTAATATTCAAGATTTCATGTCTGTGATTTGCATCCGTTCCTGGTTGTCAATTTTATTATTAAATTAAATTTTATTGCAATCAAAAGTAAACATTTGGTTGCCAAAAGTAAACATTATGGTTTTTCAAGATGGTATTTTATCACTACATGTGTTATTATGGTTTTCCATATTTTTTCACTGTTTGTGTGCTTTTGCCACTTTTGAATTAAAATGCAATATTTAAAAATATACTTTTTTAATATGTTTATTTTTAATTTTTTATTTTATTAAAATATAAACTTCCTTGTAGTAACAATTGATTTTGATTTTTATTTTATTGAATATCGATTTCGACTACCGTCATCATCAGTTCTTAAATTATTATTATAATTTTTACATAAACTATTGTCTTATATACTATTTCAACTGCTGTTTATTATTATTTTGTTCTATATTTTGTTAGTTTTAGTGTTGATTTTATCATTTAAAATGTTGTTATTGTTTTTATGGTTATATATTTCTATTTCTTCCAATCTATCTAGATGTTGTCCTTTTCTTTTTTATGTAATATGGTTAAATTTGTGTTGATATTGGTTTATTTGTGTTTTTCTATTTTTAAATGTTGGGCATATCTTGATTTTGGATCACTTTTTTTTAATTTCACTGGTGTGTTCCATAAATCTTTTTGTGAAGGACCACCCCGTTTGACCTATATAAAATTTACTGCAGTCATCACAGGCAATTTTATAAACACCTGTGTCTAAGGTTTCGGTTTTTAGGTAATTTTATTTTTGTTTTTGTAAGCTGCAATATATCCATATATTTTTAAAGTTTTTTGCATTATTTTGAATGTTGTTTTATTATATGTTACGCCCATGTATTTTTTGCCTGCTATGTTTTCTTCATTCCTCAATGTTGTTTGGGTTTGCAAATATTTCTTGTTTTTATGTTTTCTATTTAATGTGTCAATTATTTCGTTTTTATATCCGTTTTTACTGGCTATGTATTTTATGTTATTTAATTCGTCTTGATAATTTTCTGCATTCATTGGTATATTGTTCAATCCATTGATCATGTGGTTGTATGCAGCTAGTTTATGTTGGTATGGATGATGTGATTTAATATTTATTGTTTGACCAGTTTGTGTTGGTTTTTGGAATATTTTGAATGTGTGTTTTGAATCTACATTTTTGATTGATAAATCCAAGAAATTTATTGTGTTATTTTCTTCATTTTCTAATGTGAATTTAATAGGAGGTTCTAAGCTGTTTATGTATTGGTGTAATAGATTACGCTGTCTACTCGTTCCTTTGCATAATAAAATTATATCATCAACGTAGCGATACCAATAAATGATTTTTTCTTTGTGTGGATTTATATTATTATGTATATATTTTGTTTCAAAATCATTGAGATATATTTCAGCTAAAGTTCCAGATAGTGGGCTCCCCATAGGTAATCCTTCTGTTTGTTGATAATACTCATTGCTATGTGTGAAATAGTTTTGTTTTGTTATTTTGGTTATTATAATTATTATTTCTTGTGTATCTGTTGGGTTTAAACCGCTTTTTATTAACATATTTTTTGGTATATTTATTGTATCTTTTATTGGTATGTATTCTAACATGTTGGTTGTATCAAACGATGCTAATTTTGCGTTGTGAGGTATTATTATTGGTTCTATTCTATTGATTAATTCTGTGTTATTTTTTACTGAATAATTGTTATCAAATTTTATGTGATACTTCAATAGTTTGTTTATGTACTTCGCCATTCTGTATGTTGGTACAGTGGTGAAATTAATTAATGGTCTTATCGGTGCATTTGGTTTGTGTATTTTTGGTAATCCTCTTATATTTGGTGCTGTTGGCTTTATTTTGTTATACCTTATGTTCTTATCACTTAATATGTTGATAGATTTGTTGATGATTGTTTTCATTTGTGCATTGAATTCATTCGTTTGATCTTTACTCAATTTTTCGATGTTGTTAACTTGTTATTAACCCGTAACTAACACGCTTGGGTCAATGTGACCCAGTCCTTTTTTACTTGTCGGTTTTTTTCAATCTTTTTTTAATTTTTTTTTAATTTTTTTGCAATCTTTTTTTTTTACATTTTTAAATAAGTGAAATTTCTATAAAAATTAGTTGGTCAATGTGACCCAAGTGTGTGTTAAAGTTTTTATATTTTTAAATTAGTGAAATTTCTTTAAAAAAATTAGTGGGTCAACGTGACCCAAGTGTGTGTTAAAGGTAACATTTTTAAAGTGTGTTAGTTACGGGTTAATGATGTATTCATCTATCTTACTGTTGTAGTGTTATGTAAAGGGCATTTTATCGTATTAAGGACGTGTTCAAGTTTTTAAAAAATTCTAAAATTGAATATTTTCTGGATGTCGTAGCAATGTGCTTATTAAATTCTGGAAAGAATTGAATGAAAATACAGCTCCTGGTAACTCTTCAAAACTGTAAGATTAACTGGGTTCACACTTTTTGCTTGCCCATCATTTTCAGCTTCACTGCCTAAGCAATTAAAAAAATTCATGATTATGAAAGTTAGACTGAAACTATTCGATTTCATCGTTGTTCACTTAAGGATTTAACTATACTAAAACCACTATGGGACTGCTAATAAGGGCCGATTGTATGAATGCGGATAGAAGATAAATCCTCGGATTAATCGTCGTTTGTATATATACAAACGACGATTAATCTGAGGATTTATCTTCTATCCGCATTCATACAATCGGCCCTAAATAAAGAAAAACCAACTCAACAACCGAAAGAATTTTCAAACATATATACGATTTCGAAAAAAATTCGAAAAATTAGCTGAGTAAGCAAATATCTAACTTTAGCTGAATATATAAAAAAACTGCTGTCAAAATATACGAAAATATTATATTTTTAAGCCACTGTAATCTTGACATAAATAAACAACCATCACAAAATGTTAAATTAAATTAATTATTCCTTTACTTTTGTTTTGAATAAAAAGCATTTTATTGTTTTCTACCGGAATATTTAGGTATAAAAGAACATTAAACGAGTACATATATTTATTATCTGTAAGAATTACTTATTTTAAACAGGTAGCCAACCCGTGAAGTGAAAACATTTTTTCTGCTGCTTGTAGATTGTCAAAACCCGAAAAAATAAGATTTGATAACTTGGTCAATCGGGATGTTTTTCAACAAAAAATAATCAAATGGATTACATAATTGATTTTGGAACCGAACCTGTATTTAGTATTGAAGTTAGTAGCGGTGATGAAGATCATTTTGAAAATACCCATCAGGTACAGTTGTAAAATTAAAGTATTTGTGTGTTACTGTTAGGTTAGAATGGCCGTCTTGGCCGAGCAATGCCAATATACATAAACAATTCGCAGCCGTACCAAGAAACGACTTTGACTGTTCAGGCACTACCTTTTATGAAATCAATTGGTACTTCCCATGAAGCGATAAATATAGTAGTTAAGGTCCGTCAGTATGGTATAGGGTGTGTGCACCTAGATATTTAATGCGTGCACCTAGATATTTAAGTTTGACCTAAGCGAAAACAGTACACCATCAGAGCAGCTGCAACAGTAAGTACATGATGAGATTCCCACTTCTCGCATGTTTGTCCACAATGGCAGTTAGTGATGCCATCGTAATCATGCTATTATCTCTTCGATTCATTGATATCAATTAATTCTATAAGATCTTCTCATTTTATTGCGTGCATTCATTCATTTGAACCAGTAATATGCATGAAATAAGTTGAATGAATTACCCAGCTTGATAAGATGTTCTTGTCGAATGAGTGCATCGACTTTCAGATTCCCTGCTATATAGATATATTCTGACACAACCCGGTAAGGCTAGAATCGGCAGAATTTAATTTCAACCTGATTGGTCGTTTAGTTTATGCTTCCATATAACATAATTATATGGGTAGTGAAATCCGAAATTCTACGTCCACACCGCGCTACCTGGGTAACGCTAACAGAATTAGGTTGGTGTAGTTGAGAGGGGCAGAGTGAATACTGCTTATACTCAATGTTTCTGCACCATGGCGAGTCATTGGCGCCACAAAACCAATGCAACTCAAGCGTCCTTGATGCTAACACTCCAAATCTTGCTTTTGAACATATAACACATGAACAATTGTTCTTTGCTGTCAATTCAATTAAATCTAACGCGACAGTGGTCTTGATAATATCTCATTAAAATTCATCATATTAATTCTCCCCGAAATTTCTTCTTTTCTTTTGTATGTTTTCAATAACATTATTACTAAATCGTTTTTTCCGACTTGTTGGAAAACAGCTAAGATAACACCAATTCCTAAAGTTGCATAAGGAATTCTGAATTTCACATCTGATGTGCAGGTGTACGTAAGCTAAATGAGGACTTGCAAAAAATACTTGAGTGGTCCATAGAAAACGACTTGATTTTGAACGCTAAGAAAACCCAAGCTATTTTAATCTACAAGAATAAGCTACCGAGTAATGAATTCCCTGAGTTGATTTTAAATAATGTGAAAATTCCTTATTCCGATAGTGGCCTTGATTTGGGATTACTCATAAACTGTACCTTAACTTGGGATGAACATATATCTAGAATTTGCACCAGAGCCTATAATATACTACGCGTATTTTGGAAACTAACGGGTTTTGCAAGCATTAAACTGAGACATAAATTATTTATGACGTTCATTCTGCAGCACTTTCTATATTGTGATGTCGTTATGTATGGTACGCATGGGTATTGTATGAATATGTTGAGAATGCTATTCAATTCCTGCGTAAGATTTATATATTCCCTTCGTAAGTTTGATCATATCTCGTCTGTTAATAAAACAGTTCTTGGATGTGACATCGACAAATTCTACGATTTGCGCATATGTTTATTTATTAAAAAGTTGATAGATAGTCATTCCCCCCCATACCTATTTAATAAAATTGAATTTTTAAATTCTGAACGTACAAATCATATTAATCTACCTTGTAATACATATCGGATCATGAATTCTTCCTTCTTTGTCCTTGGTATTAAAAAATGAATTTCCTAATTCGATCCGATCTTGTTCATCTCTAGAAAAGTTTAGCAATTCATGTAAAAGACATTTTGAATTTGAAAAATGTATATAACGGTGATCAGTGAGTATTAAACTTATACATGAACTAATATATTCTTGATACGTTTTGTTCTGTTTTCAAGTACAGTTTGGTAATAAGTGTTATAAGTATAATCATATTTTTATTAATCTATAGGCAATGATTCATTTTTTATTTTTGTTACTTTGTGGTATTTCGTTCATCTTAATTCATATTTCTAGTCAAATTATACATTAGTTTACGTATCTTTCATGATTCTAGTCATTATTCTGATGTAATCGTTTCCTCCCTTAACTTAAAGTAAAAATTTATCTAAACTATTAAATTATTAAGTTGTAAATATTAAGTGACATTTGTGATGTATTTTACTGTAATTAGAAGCTTTCATAGCTTACTTACTGTCAAATAAAATAAATAAAAAAATAAATAAATGTTAGTGGCGACTTGGAGTGGGCGTCTGTCTTGGATCAAGAGGCTCGCTATAAACGTTTAACAAGCGCCTGTGCTCCTTGTTATGTGCGGTTTGTAGCGGGCGTCTGTCTTGGATCAAGCGGCTCGCTATATAAACATGTAAAAAGGTTATTTCTGGTGATCTTAAGATGCAGAACGAACCCATTCACGAAAATTTGGGTTGGGCGAAGGGCTAACACCCCATTTCCGTAAAAAATTATTTGTCATGAATTTTGTGCATTGGCCTCAGATTATCTCGAATTCATTATTGGAACGACCTCGGAAACTGTACCCGGACTACGATTTAAAAATGGGAACCTGGAACGTGCTAAGCCTTAGAAGACCAGGAGATCTAATAAAAATTACAAACCAAATCGATAGTTATACACTAGATATAGTGGCGTTACAAGAACTAAGATGGCCAGGGAGTGGAATCCACGAATTGCCAAGGGATACACTATCTACTATTGCGGTCATGAAAACGGAGGATAGTTTGGAGTTGGCTTTCTCATACATCGTCGTGTGAATTAACATGTTATCGACTTTTGCCCAATTAATATGCGGATATGCACAATGAGAATCCGTACGCAAAAATTTAATGTAACGATCATCAATGTTCATGCACCTACTGAAGACAAAGCAGATGACATTAAAGACCTGTTCTTTCTAGAACTCGAAGAAGTCATCAATAACATCCTGCGCCACGATCTAAAAATCGTGGTAGGTGACTTCAATGCGCAAATTGGTGGAAGTGCAGAATTTAAAACACATGTCGGCCCTAACAGCTTGCATCATACTAGTAACAATAACGGCTTTCGCCCAGCTGAACTGACTATGATGTATGATCTAGTAAGATCTAGCACTTTCTTTCCTCATAAGAGAATCCACAAAGCAACGTGGAAATCAAACGATGGAAGAACTGAATATCAAATCGATCATGTCATGATTTCTAAGATACACTCTACAAGTGTAACCGACGTTCGATCATACAGAGGTGCTGATATGGACACCGATCATATGCTTGTCATCTTTAAGTACAAGTGCAAATTATCATCTACATTTAATAGGCAAGCAAAAAAGACCGTGCGCTGGAATGTCAAACCATTTAAGCACCTGGAAACACTGAATAGATATCAGGAAATAGTAACCCAAAGCATAGAAGAGCATGATATCCCGTCTGAGATGCCATTAAACATTCAAGAAGAATGGCAAACGCTTCAATCAGCTATCATATTCGCAGCACAAACTACAATCGGAAAACGACCACCGAAATCACGTAACGAAAGGTTTGATGACGAATGCCGCGAAAGCATTGAGCACAAACAAAAACTGCAAGAAAATGGTTAACAAGAAACACCCGGAGCTCCCAAACTGATTATCTATGCGCCAGAAAAGCCTCAGCAAAACTCCTACGGAAAAATAAACACGAACACATGAAGAGCTGTATCGAAAACATCAACCAACATGCGGCTAATGGAAATTCGAAAGAGTGCTTTGCCAATGCACGGCATCTTACAAAAGATTTCCACCCAAGATCTACAGCCATCAAAAATGGAAACAACGAGCTTACAAGTGAACGTGTTGTGCTGGCAGTATGGCGATCCCACTTTCAAGACCTACTGAATAAGACGAATGAAGTTCATCCTATTCGAGCAATTGCTCCGTCAAGTGAGTAGATTTTTGTCCCTTACCCAACAATAGAAGATGTGGAAGCTGCCATCAAAAAATTAAAAAATGGCAAATCACCAGGCATCGATGGGATCCCTGCAGAACTATTTAAGAATGGAGGAGCAGCTCTGGTCTCATGTATGTATGATCTGATTCTGGGACCAAGAAGAACTACCTGGTGAATGGAAAACAGCTCTCATTGTTCCGCTACATAAAAAAGGTGACTGCCTAAAGTGTGCGAATTATCGTGGAATCGCACTCTTGAACACTCCATATAAAATATTAGCTAATGTCGTACTCGCTCGGCTCATCCCGTTCGCCGAATCTATCATCGGCGACTATCAGTGTGGTTTTCGTCCCAACCGTTCAACCACAGATCAATGTTTTACCATAAGGATGATCCTGGAAAAATGTTGGGAGTACAACATCAGCATTCACCAGCTCTTCGTTGATTTCAAGCAAGCATATGATAGCATCATTCGCGACAACCTCTGGTCTGCACTCATATGCCTTGGTATTCCAGCGAAACTTGTTTCTCTGTGCAAACTCACAACATTGGTATCAAACTGTAGAATAGTAATCGAAGGGTCAGTTTCTAACTCTTTTGATATAACATCAGGTGTTCGACAAGGTGATGCACTCGCGCCCGTACTATTTAATTTGGCGCTTGAGTACGCGATAAGAAAAAGCCGAATTGAGACACAAAACTGCATATTTAACAAATCTAGTCAAATTCTTGGCTATGCAGATGATATTGCGCTTCACGGCCGTAGACCAAGCGATATTAAGGATAATCTCTCTCAGCTTGAAAGAAATGCTAAACGACTTGGATTATGCATTAACACCGGCAAGACTAAACTTTTAACAACATTCAGGAATATACCTCCCGTCAATCTGAATACTGGCGACTATGAAGTAGAACGTGTAGAAAACATCAAATATCTCCGGTCTGTAATAACATCGTCAAATGACATGCAGGCAGATATTAAAGCCCGTGTATCAGCCGCATATAGAGTTTTCTACGCATACTCAAAACTTTTGCGATCAACATCTTTCGCAGTCGTGCAAACTCACACTTTACAAAGCATTAATCCGACCTGTGCTTACCTTTGGAAGTGAAAGCTGGACATTGACTTCCTCCGATTGTAGAATTCTATCAACATTCGAGAGGAAAGTCATACGAACAATTTATGGTCCATGTAAAGTTGCTGAAAATCAGTATAGGATCCGCATGAATCATGAAATCAGACAGCTTCTTGGAGGCTGCGATGTAATCGGATTCATTAAATCCAACCGGATTAGATGGTTTGGTCATGTAGAAAGGGCACCATTAGATAGAATGATTAAAAAAGCGTCCCAACAACAACCAGCTGGTGTTCATCGAAGAGGAAGACCTAGACAACGCTGGGGTGATGACATCATCCAAGGCCTTCGTGATATAGGATGTCGAAACTGGGGTCAACTAGTCATGGAACGAGATGGTTGGAAGCTGATTGTACAGACGGCAAAATCCCTCCATGGGATGCAAACGCCTGAGAGAGAGAAAATAAAACATAATTACCAGGAAAATAACGTCCTTTTCTCATTATTATTACAGTCACTTTTAGTAGTTCACACAAAAATTATATAATTTTTTAGATAATAAAATAGTAATTTATTCTCTTCCATTTAATTATATCAGCTTTATTTGTATGTTTTTTCGATAATAATAGTATGTATTATTGTATTGTTTTCTAACCTATAGCCTAATGAACTTAACCTATTGCCTAATGAAAATTTTATTCAATTGGTATGATTCCAATTGGTCAAATTGTTTTGATTTCATTAAAATTATTTTCAAATTATAATCACAATTGCTTTGATAAGTTTTGTTCAAAAATCAAATTTTAATTTAATTTCTCTTATTTCGTTTAGTTGAACTTGGTTGATTGTATGAAAAGGGCGTTTTTTATCATCAGGGTTTTTTTATTAAGAAATTTGATTTACCAATTAAAACAATAAAGATTTATTGTTTTAATTGAAGAAAATGTTTTTATTTTTTATAATACACAATTCTTTTTTATAATAAAATCTTTGTCAGAGAATAAAGTATTGTAATCGATTCGTGAATAATGAATTTTTTTTACTACTTGCATGAGAAATTTCAATTATTTACTCAAAAACCCAAGACAAAAGTTATTTTTCTCAGCTAAGGTTACTAATAATTATTCCCCACACCTAATAATAAGTATTTTAGCACCTTAGTAAATAATGAAAATATAATTTTTGTTCGTTTGTTAACTGAGTTCATCTTTGAATTTTTTTAGTTTCTTCCTAAAATAATAATAATATATTAAAAAATAATAAGCGTTTTGATTTTATTTTAATAATAATAAATAATGAATGAATGCAAAAACTTCTTTGCAACTATGGTTAGTTTATTTGAAATTTTAATTCGTGTTAAACAGAATTCTGTTGAAATTTAGTTTAGTTGTGAGTTGTAGACTAAAAAAATTCTAAATTTGGCTCAACAATATTGAATAGATTTTCAATTCATTTCAATTCATGTCAAAAATAAATAAAAGCTGTATTTTTTAATGCAAAGCATATGTGATTTTTATATAGTTTTAAGAAAATTCATTGAAAATAAATTTCTAACTAAGCAGCCCTGAATAATAAATATCCAATACGCAATCCAATGATATGATACACAATGTTTCACCAAATCAAAATTTTTATTTATTCACCATTTGCTTATTAATTGACATTTTATTTTGTGAATAATTAAGAGTTTTAGTGCATTTTTTATATCAAGTAGTAAAAAAAATAGTATATAAACCTCGGTGAAGAAAATTTTCTCCATTTCGGTGGTTAATTCGCTCGAAACTTCGTTTCTCGCGAATTAATATCCACCTCAATGTAGAAAATTTACTTTATCACCTCGGTATATAATGTACTATTATTCTCTCGCAAATAAAAATTCTCGCTCGTACCTCGCTCAAATTTTAAACTTTTGCTTGAGAATAAACTACTTCATTATTCACTCATTGATTAAACTACTATTTTTAGATAATATTATATAATTATATATTATATAATTTTAATTCTTATCTAGTTACCTTATCCAGTTCTTTATGGAAGGAATACCAGTGTTAAACCCACCTTTAAGGATGATTTCGTATAGAAAAGTCGGTAGCCAAAAGAATATTCCTGGTAACAAGATTGGAGTGCCCATGCTTATAGATACCGATGATCAGAAAAAATGTGACGTTGATCAGAAATAACAGAAACAAATGTGACGTTAATCTCCATGATTGTTGTTGTTGTTGTTGTAACGACAGTTTTGGTGCTAATCCTCCGGCTCCATTTCCAGGTTCAGGAACTCTGCTACTGCCCTTGGGCGGTACCACAAATCTTCCTTCGTCAAGTTTGTTTCATTTTCAGGACAATTAAATAGGTGGTCTACATCGTGTGGCGTGCCCTCACATGCGGGACACTTGTCAATAATTTCAGGATCAATTCTACTCATGTAGTTGTTTAGGATGCGTGACCAACAGGATCTAAGTTGAGCAAGGATGGATCTAGTGCTACGGGGCAATTGGACCTCTTCGGCAGCGACTTTTGGTGGCTTTCTATTTATTTATTTATTTATTTATTTATTTATTTATTTAGTCAAATTAAGACAGTATAAAGAAATTACTAAAATCTAACACTTAATAACTAAAATAAATCTAAAATTTTAATACATATTAAAAAATAACAACAGAAAAAGAAAAGAATCAAGAATCAAACGGTATGCAATGTTTTAAAAATTCTTAATAAAATGTTTTTAAAACATGTCCGGCTCATATTAGTAATTAAAAGATGACAACGTTTGTTCAAATTACGAATACATTCACTAATAGGATCAAAATACTTATAATCAGTATTGGAAATGCGTTCAACTAACAAACGACGAGATCTTAAGCCATAAATATTTTCATTCAATACCAGTGCATTGCACATATCAATACACTGAATATTTCTTGTTAACAAATCAAAGCCAAAGAGAGTTGATGATAATTCACGACGGTCTTCTAAAGAAATCATATTCAAAAGCAACAGTCTACTCTTATAAGGAGGTAGGTGAAATCCTTTGAATCCCAAACTTTTTAGTGCGAATATCAAAAATTGCTTCTGAACAGATTCAATACGTTTAATATGGTCTTTCCTAAAAGGAGACCAAATAATGCTCGCGTATTCAAGTGTAGGTAACACTAATGAACAGTATAAAGTCTTAGTTAGAAATATATCATCAAATTCTTTAGCCCTTCGTTTAATGAAACCAAGTAAGGAATGTCCTCTAGAGCAAATCTTATCAAGATGTTGCGCAAATGTGACTTTTGTATCTAAAAGTACTCCAAGATCGCGAACTAATGACGTCCTGGGGATCAGTTCACTAATGATACAATAATCTGAAAGAGAAGTAACTTTTTTTTTAGAAAAGGATATAATAGAACATTTCTTCACATTTAAAGACATACCGTTTTCATTGCACCATTTAACAACTATGTCAATGTTATTTTGTAGACCAAAGGTATCATGGGTATCATTTAGAACACGATTTGGAATATAGTTCTTTATTGTGTTTTCGACCGTTTTGGTGTGGAGTGTTTTTAAGCCAGTTCTATATGTAGATTCGTCGATGTTACCAGAAACCTGGCTATCTCTAATATCTTGCAGAAAGCATCTCGCTGTCTTCCTTATGTCTCTGGGTGGTTCTATTGTAGTTATGGTGTCGGCCGTGGTCGCAAGCTGTGGTCGCAAGCACTGTGCAGTCATCTGCATATGACATGATAGTTATTCCTTATGGTGGAGTAGGCAAACTACTTAGGTAGAGATTGAACAATGACGGTGAGAGAACTCCGCCTTGAGGAACTCCTTGTCTTAGCACTCTCATTTTCGACTTGCTGTTACGGAACTCAACATATGTTTGGCGACCTCTGAGGTAATTGCACAACCAGCGCTTCATTAAACCTGGCAAGTTAGTATTGAAGATGTCATCCAATAGAGCAGCGTGCGACACTGTGTCGAATGCTTTTGACAGGTCAAGTGCGACTAAAATTGTTCTAGCGCATGGTTGTTTTTGATTCAGACCATCACTGATCTGGTTTTGTGTTCTGCGTAGCGCGGTGGTTGTACTGTGTGCTCGCCGGAAGCCATGTTGGTGTGGCGCCAAATTACAGGATCTTGTCAGCTGAGGGAGCAGAAGTGCTGCGATGAGTTTTGCGACCGATGAAAGAATGGATATTGGTCTGTAGGACTCTCCCTTTTCTTCCGGTTTTCCTGGTTTCAAAATGGGGCTGATTCTGGCCGTTTTCCAGATATTTGGTATCTGTAGAGTATTTAGAGATGTATTAAGTGTAGTAGTGAGGAAGTTCAAACCTTTGGGTCCGATGTGTTTGAGCATGATGGCTGAGATGCCGTCGGGTCCTATAGCTTTTGATGGCTTAATTTTCCTTATTGCATTCTCCACCTCTTCTTCGGAAAATATAATATCCTCCAAGTTGTCAGTGTTAAGTTTGCACATGTGTTTCAACACTGATCTGGTCTCTTTCTCGTGTTTACGCTGCTTTTCTGTAAACTGAATGTTAAATTTGTTTGCGCATTTCCTGTGGTTTTCAATGGGGATATCGTCGAAGGAGATCATGCAATTATTTTGTGTTTGTCGAGGATGAGTTAGGCCCTTAATGACCTTCCAAAGACTTTTACTAGTACCCAGGTTTGATTCTCTCACTAACTCTCCATTTGTTTCTTTTATGGTCCGTGACCAATTTGTTAATTTGCTTGTTCAGGTCCGGAATTCTGGAGTCGGCTGGATCTGCTTTACGGATGTCATCTCTTTTATTAGAAAGCACACACGCTTCATGTAGAAAGTTTGGTTTTATTTTTTGGATTCTGCCAGCTGGTATGTAGCGAGCTCTTGCCTTATTAAAAATTTCTCTGAATTGTTTTTCCCCAGAGAGGGCGTCAAGTGGTAAAAATTGCTTACTGAATTCAAGCTCGGTAAAATTTGTAAAGTTTCCCTAGTCAGCTTTGTTAAAATTAATATATATGTCTTTTTCTCGGAATTTATTTGATTTATGGAACGGCTTAAGGTGATTATGATCGGCACGTGGTCTGAACCCAATGCAATTTCAGTTCTCCATTCTGCAACTGGCATTAGTGACATACTGGCAAGGGAGATATCTGGAGAAGAGTATGAGTTGTTTGTGACCTTTGTCGGTTGTGGTTCGTTGAGGACTCCAAAATTGGAGTAGTCAATTTGATCAGCAATGCTTTCACCTCGTTGATCAGTGTTTAGATGTGAGTGCCATAGATCATGGTGCGCGTTCACATCTCCGAGAATTAGACAGTCTTTGGTATAAAATAAATGTCCTATGGACGGTTCATAACCTATATCACAGCTGCTTACTGGTGGAATATAAATATTGACTAGTGTTATTTCCGGATTTTATTATAATTTCTTGTTGTTCTAGGTGTTTGTCAGTTCCCGGTACTGCAGGTAGTGTGGTTGTATGGTAAATAACACTTTTGTGAATGATAAAGGCAAGACCACCACCTTTGTCTTTCCCTCTATCCAGCCTTATAATTTTATAATCACAGATACTATCACTAATCTTAGATCTAACATTTAATTTTGTTTCTTGGAGAAACGTGACTAGAATATTGTTATTGCACATAAAGTTTATTATATTGTCGATCTTATTCGTGAGACCGTTGCAATTTAGTTGCATAATTTTTACATCACTCGGAGTTTCCGGTAGCGTGTTCATTCGTAATGTGTTTTGTTGTGGACTCGTGTTGGTATTTTGACTTGATGCTTGACAACATGGCGCTATGTAGTTCTTGGTCCATTGCTTATGTGTGACAAGACCTGAGCAGTTCTTGAGGTGGCACCATTCCTTGCAGGTATTACACTGGATAGATGTTGTGTTTGCTCTTAAGATGTTTTTACATATTGTACAGTGCCATGTTTTAGTTGGTCCCGGATTTGTTTCAATACCAGCCATGACGAGTAGTATTTGAAGCAGTGAGGCCAGTGACAGCTGCTTCTTTACCAAAAAAAATGGAGCGTCGGATTTGCACCTTCCGTCGAAATTGTTGTGATGGTCCTTGGTCGGAATTGTGTTCCGAGTGCTTCTGGAGCGTAGACCCGTCCATCTTGAGAAGCAATCTCCATGGTCGCTACCGTTATATCACGAGGGAGTTAAAGTATTTTTAGTTGTTTATAGTTTTTACGGATTTAGGAACGAATCGTGCGTTGCTGTTGCTCAAAGAACACTTTTTTCTATTGAGTTTTGAGTTCAAGTAGCCAGTCACCAGTAACCCATGGTTCTTAAATCAAGACAACACCTACATAGCTAATTTATTATTCATTTAAGGAAAAAAGAAGCTGTCACATTTGTAAAATAAAAAAAACTATTGCTTGTGTTACAGATTGAGATGATACCAAGTTCAAGAAAAAATCTTTATTCTATTTTAGTCTAGATAATTTTTTATACTTTAAAATGCTTGATTGCACATATTTTTATATTAATTATGATATTTTGTAATTTTGATTTAGGAAGAAAACGATAATGTTCCAGTCACAAACGAACTAAATGATTTGGGAGTTGTTTATACTATAACAGAACTTCCAGAAAAATATCCACAAAATTTAAATGGTGTACAAAGAACTCAGGTAGATATCATATACGAGCTGTCAAACCTGTTTTTAAGTTCTGAATTTTAGGAAGGTAAACGTGACTACACATCAGTTAAGACTCAACCTTTTATGGAGTGTATAGAAATTATAAGTGATGATGAAGTAGTGAATAAAAAGGTAAAGTATTTTATCCGTGCACTATTTTTCTTGAAGAACCACTCGACACAGTATGAAATTCATTGTTCATATCGATATACTACAATACGGAAGCCATTGGGAATTTTTTTCCTATCATTTAGTGTTTTGATTATGTTATTAATTTAGCCATATACATATATACAATGTTCTATGATATGCGTACTATGGTACTATGTACTATGCTTCACTGCTTCGCATTCTTACCCGCAGAAAAATAATCAGCCGCCACCTAATTAAATCAACAAAAATAAAGTCTTTCAAACAGTGACAATTTATTTAATTTTCTGTTTTCCAGATTACTATTAAAAAAACAAACAAAATTAAGGAACCAAATGCTAGTTCTTCATTACCTACATTAATTTATCCGAAATTTCCATGTAATGTAGAGGAATGTAATAAAGTTTTTGGGAAACTAGCTGATTTGGAAGCTCATATGCGCTGCCATACAGGAGAACGCCCTTATATATGTAATTGGGCGCATTGTTGTAAACGTTTCAAGAGATCGGATGAGTTACAACGACATCGAAGAACACATACTGGTGAAAAACGATTTCAATGTGACGAATGTAGTAAAAAGTTTAGGAGAAGGGATCATTTAAAGTCTCATATTCAAACACACTTAAGAAAACGATATGGGGTAAGTGTTTTAAAATATTTGTTTATCAAAACTCGATTACCATTGACGAAAAGTTTTTCTTTAATACCATATCGTTTTTACTATAAACCGCAACTAACCACAACGGTTGAAAGTTGTAAAAGTCTTCTTTGAGTGGGACTGATCGACCAATATACAAAATCGATGGTAATAAATTTTCAAGTACAAACCTAGGGGATTCAATTTTTCAAACGTTTGACATTGTTCTCTTAATCTTTTTCTAACTGCATCTGCTAATCTGTAGTTATACACATATTAGACAGGTATTGAAGTATAAAATGAAATGGGGTTACAAAGGGGGAATTTATTCATATTTGATGCTTTGAAAGAAATCTATCGATTCTATCTATCGATTAGCACATGTTGAATATTTTTAAATTTTATTAAATAATAAATTAAGCAACTGTTGGAGAAAAAATTTAATGTTTACTCGGACTAAAAATGGATTTAGCAACTCGCAAACTCGTCCCAAAATCCATCATTTTTGCCCTAGTGAAACAGATAACTATTTTTTAAAATAAAATGTGTTGTAGGCATTACAATACAATATGTGACACACTAACATATAAAAACCTTGTAAGACCATGGACCCAAGGCAACATGCGCTCTAAGATCTTGACGGACGCAAATCTTTGTTTTTTTTTGTTTTTTATATATTTTTTAAAGAAGGAACAACCACACAATAAATCCTATCACATACAAAATATGATATGCTATTGGCATATGAGCTAACGTGAGATATCACATACCACTGGCAATAGTAATGAGATATCACTAGCCAAGGTGATATATCTTAGGGGTGCTGCCGGATGAAGTGTATTCAGTCAACGGTAGCACCCTCAATCTAAGCTGTAGAATATTCCTTGATGATGGCACGCTGTCTTGCTCGAAGAAATGAGCCTTCATATAACTCTAAATCTGGGCTTTAATCATTGAAGAACATAGTGCATCGCATGATCAAGGAATATGCCACCAGCAATTATTGGCAACCCCATTTTAGTTTTGTTCTTGCAAATTTTTAAAACATTTAATTTAATTTGCTTTTATCTCTTATTTTATTTTTATTTTCTCTATCCTATCATGAACTATTGGCGTATGTCATATATGTGATTGATTGATTTATTGTTTAGTTATCCATTATTTAACAAAAAATATAAAAAAAAATTTGCGTCCATTGACATCCTTAGAACGTATGTTGTTGTGGGACCATGGTCTTAAAAATTTTTTAATGTGTTGTTGTGACACATATTGTAATGCCTACTACACAACACATTTTATTAAAAAAAAGAATAGGCTAATATTTCATGACATCAAATTTATTTATTTTTAATGCATAAACCTTATATTATTCACAAATAAGAAATAAAATTGTATTTATGTTTTACTGATTTATTATAAGTCGTTTAGACCTTAGTTACCGAAATAATAATGACATTCTTAATTCCCAAGGGAATTATAAGAGGGAGTTATGGATTCATAATAGACTTATACCAAGTTTATACCACCGATAGTTTAATAGAATAATAGTTTTTTGCTATTAAACTATCGATACATTGGGCGTTTATACCACAAAATAGTATTATTCTATCTATGGTATAAACGCTCAGAATAATATTGACAGATAGAATACGGCTAACGTATTTCAAATTTGAATATAAAATCTTGTCAATCGAAAAGTATTTTAACAAAAAATTATAAAACTAATATTAATTTAAAATTAAAACTAAATTTTCAGTGATTTTGATGTTGCACATTTTTACGATCGCATGAAATTGCCTTTTACATTTAACGTTTTGACCGTTACAATTTTTTTGAATATACTATTATACTATCGACCAAAAGCAAAATATCAAATAACTATTTGTCAAAGTAAAAAGGTATTATTCTATCCGTTTACACCATAATAGTTTAATAGCTATTTGCTATTATTCTATTATACTACCATTGTGTAAACTTAGTGTTAGTTTTCATTATAAATTTTTGTTTTGTTTATTTATAAACAACATTATTTACATACAGCCATAGTAACGAATAACAAAACCCCAGCAATACAATTTGAAATGAAAAATAACTAACTTGATCAATTAAAACGAAAAATCATCCTATCAAATAATTGATAAAAATAAATGTTTTAGGTAGTAAAACATAAAATTATTTATGTATCACGTGAATTATTAGATGTCAATTACCTTGTGAAACTTACTAACCCTCGGGCCTTAGCCCTTCGGGTAGTAAACCTTTCCCTCGGTAATTAACATCCTTATAATTCCCTTGATACCTAAATAACTATTATTTATTATATTTTATTTATTTTCAAACAACTAGTTTCTATCTCTGAGATCATCAACAGGTGTTGATATGCAATTGCATATGCATATCAATACCTGTTGATGATCTTACAGAGATTGAAGCTAGTTAAAATGCAATATTTAAAAATATACTTTTTACTGTTTATTTTTAATTTTTTATTTTATTAATAATAATATAAACTTCCTTATAGTAACAATTTGAATTGTTACTATAAGGAAGTTTATATTATTATTAATAAAATAAAAAATAAAAAATAAACAGTAACAAGTATATTTTTAAATATTGCATTTTAATTCAAAAGTGACAAAAGCACACAAACAGTGAATAATATGAAAAACCACATATAGTGAAACTAGTTGTTTGAAAATAAATAAAAACTATTTTATTTCTTTTTTATATTTTATTTTTTTCAATCACCTTATTCAGCCCACTCTTTTTATAAATAAAAAGTAAAATTTGTTTATTATTTATTATAATATAATAATATTTATTTTCACTTTCACTTCAAGCTACGAAAATGTCATTTTAATATATAGTAAAATCTATGTGAAAGTGAAACTTTTTCTAACTAGTGCCTGAAAATTTTTTTCTAACTTGTGAGTGAAAATAAATAAGTTTCGGTGGTCGCCTACAGGTGGTGGTTAAAACCAAATATTTAAAAATTATCAATAAAACAAAATGAAAAACAAAGCTAACATTATGAAAAAAAAATAAAAATAAAGTCTAACCGGTTTAAAAACGGTTAGTAAATAAATTAAATATATCTAAATATATATTGCATTTGTCGATGTTAATTGCATTAATGTCCTTATGAATGTAAAGGGATTCAAAAGCATCCAATTTATTGCTGTCGTTGTAACCCATGATGGTTTACAATTAGGGAAATTAAACAAACTATTCATCAGACAACCCTACCTAGCATTCAAAATCCCAAAAATTGATAAAAAACTTTTATCAATTTTCTTTTTTTTTTGAGATGCCAAATCAATTGATTTATAAACTCGAGATTAAAGGGATCGCATTAATTTGGTTGAATTAAAAATAAAAAGAGTTGTGTTAAATAAAATTAATAGTTTTTAAAAGTTGAATTTAAATAATAATCTAAAGTTAATTTAGATTGGAAAATAAAGTTACGCAATTACCGCAAAACAAAAATATTTATATGTGTAGTGTTTTGTTTGTAACGCTGGTTTTCTCAACGGAACTATTGCCGTACGAATTATTTGTGAATGAGGTTTCAAGTTTGGAATTTGATCACAATTATTAAAGTAAAACTAAATTAAATCTTAAATCTAAATTAAAGGAAGGTGTAAATATTAAACATTCCATCCATCGTATTTATATGTGGTTTTTACAGAGCTTTTTGTAAACTAATAATTTTCATTTCCAATTTTACCAATGATAATTAAATTCATTACATCGAAACGTTATAAAATTACGTGATAATTAAGGAGAAAAAAAAATTGATATATGTTAAGTGTTTTGTTTGCAACTTTGATCTTCTTAACGGAACTATTGCCGTAATAACTTAAATTGTGAACGACATTGCAAGTTTGGATTTGAGTAATAAAAGGCAAATATGTTAAAATAAAATAAGTCTGAAAAATCATTAAAATAAAATTCAATCTCAGTCAAAAATATAAACAGTAAACATTCTGTTCATCGAATATTTAAGTTGTTTTTACTGTGCTATTTGTAAACAAAAAAAAAACTGAAATTTTGGCTCATAATTTGCGGCTACGAATTTACCAATTATAATAAAATTTACTACGTCGGAGTATTATAAAAATACGTGATATACATACACAGGAGTATTTGTATTCGATTTCATTTCTGGGCTTTTTAACGTGATAGTAGTATACTAGACTACCAAAATTAATAAACGAAAGCAGATTCAACTATTCAACTAGGAAAATCAATTTTAGTATTTTACAATTTTTTTTATAATTTTCTTAAAATCTTATCTATATTTATATTATATTTACATATTTAGCATATTATATATATTTCAATTTTTATAAATATTTTTCTCTCTTATATAATTTGTAGATTTTTTGTCTCTCATCTTAATCATAGGTATTCCAAAAGCGCTTATGGAAAACATCTGGTTTGTCATGTATTTTAATTAAACAATTTTTAATAATATATTTTACAAGTTTTTAATATTATATAAATACAAAGGTATGCTCTTATTAAATAAAATATTACAAAGATATTGATATGTACTATGAATAACTATTTTTTTTTCTTTTGAGGATGATGTAGGTTGGATATTTTTGTTTCAGGAGGTTGTCGCATTTCACTGCATGTCCTTTTCCTATTCCATTCCTAGCGATCTTTAAACATTTGTTCATGTCTAGGATTATTTCCCACGCCCAAAACTGACACTAGTCGGAGCACCAGATCGCAATTATAGACCTCTGAACGAGTGACAAATTACTGTTAGCTCGCGCAATGCGGGCCACAGGTGGCGCCCAAACAACGGTACTTACGCGATTTAAATAAAAAACTACAAAACTTCAAAATTCAAATTTTTTTTATCCAAAATTTTTTTTGGTTTTCATTTTTTTTATGTCCATATGGTTAATTCTATTTGTATATTGTAATCAGCAGAAGTAGATTAGAAAATTATAGACCGTTTATCAAAAAATCCACTTAGGCAGTGTTTTGATTTTCTTAAGGGTTGTTTTTTTTCGTTTTGAGTTTGAATGCTTACATAAGTTTCCACCTTGAGTGTTTTGATTCCTAGTGTTGTTAGCATTAATCAAGATTCTATTTCTCTGTTTTATATTTCTGAATGATCCAATTAAGTTTGTTTGGACATAACAAGTACCATCAAGAAACCGGTCAGTAATGAATCTTCCATTACTTGCAGCTTAAGATTCCAAAAAGTTTTGAATTTGTATTTTGAATTTATATTTTGAATTAAAAATTGAATTTTTTCCCCTAATTTTATGAAGTTTCAACAGCGAAAGCGGTTACTAAATCACTTTTACTTTCCACATTTTTGTTGTTAAGGATGAAATCATTCATTTCTTTTCTGATTGTTTTTGTGAATTAAAATGCTGTTGATTTCTTTTCATTAAGAATATTTATTGTTTGCTGCAGGTTGATAGGATCCAGTTATTAAATTATTGGATTGTTTTGACTCTGTCAATAACCTTTAGCAAGCAAAGGATATACATAACTATGTTCCCTTCCTATCCCAGTCCTTTTTTTTAGATTCCTTCTCCTGGCAGTGAAGATGTGGGACATCATCTGGAACATATGTCTTATCTACATCATCCTCTTTTCATTAATATTGAATTTATAATTTTGTTTTATTATATTCGGTTGTAAATAATTGTTTACATTGAAATATTGATTTTTTTTATTGTATATTGTTCTAAAATTTGATCGTTGAATATTTTTCTGATTTTTCAGCTTCGACTGTTAAAATTACCAAACATACATACATTGTCTTTACGCTTGAGTATATTGATTTTTTTTAAATCAAGGGTATCAAAGTTGTGATATAATAATTTAATATTATATATATTACTATATATTACTATATTTTATTCATTATTAAGAATTTTATTTAAAAAATTCAATTAAAACTCTATTAAAACATTAGTATGTGCGTAATATATCTTTAAATTGTTGCTGCGATTGTTTTTTTATTATAAGGAAATTATTTACTTTATATTTTATTCAATCATAATTGTATACATTTATTATTTTTTGCATTTTGTTATAGAAAGTCGGTTTTTTTTAGCTTAAAATTAAGTAACCTTATTAAGAATAGGTACTTCGCGTCGTTTCACGTTTATATCTTTCCTTCGTCTACTTGAAATTGTATAGTTAATTTTTTTTATTATTTTTGTTTTCCGAAAACGTTTATTAAATTTTGATAACTGCGATGGATCCTACACTACTAGAACCTGACGAGTTAAAGGTAGAATACGAGTTGAGGAATATTAAAGGTCTGCAATCGGTTCAGGTATCAATGCTTCAGCATTACCTGGAAGAAGAGGCAGCTGGAAACGAAACCCCCCCAACAATTGCTCACGCAGCTGCACGTTTGAATCCAAAGAGAGAAGTTGCATTGTGCGCAAAGAAAATTGTTCAAATAAAAGAATCTCTTCAGGAAGCACTAAAATCACCGTCCGAACACTTAGGATTAATTCACTCAGCAATGAAATCGCGAATACAACATTTTCGAGCACGATTCAGTTTCAGTATTTCAGTTTCAGCGGCTGTTGTTGATGAATACCCTCCAATTAACAAACTTTGCGATGAAGTCGTAAGTGCATTAGACGAAGTAGTTGTTACTGAAGCGGAACTAGATAAATCTATTCAAAAACTAAATGAACTTGACATTATTGTTGCCAAAACCTTTGTTGATGATGCTATTGGAATTTCGGGATATGAACAGAACAAAACATTAGGTGCCATTCCTAAGCAAGCTTTTAATCCATCTGCATCCGATCAGCCTTATGTTCATTCTGCTGCTTTTCCAACGATGTCTCAGCAAAATCATTTCACTCCATTAAATAATTGTAATACAAACGCTGTCTCTAACTCTGATTTAATTCTAGCTTCTAATCCGGTCCGTTTTAACGAGGGTTCGTTGGATATTCACCCTCCAACTTCTTCCGTTAATAAACTAAATTATTTACAAAGCGTACCTCCTCCTATTCTGAAGCAACCCGTTCTTTCGAAATCAAACCTAAACACTTTTTACAACATGAGTTCTAATTTACCTACACATCCTACTCAATCATCTAAACCTCAACCTCCAAATCAAATTAATAATATTAATTCAGATTTCAGCCCAACTCGAAGAATTATTAACAAATCAAAACTTATTACAACAATTAATAGCAGGCATGTCTCGGTTAAATTCAGAAAAAGCGAATGCTTTTGCTCCCGCAGATCTCTTGCTACCTCAAGCCCAACTCACATCAGCATCAAAGTTATAGTAACTATCCACCACTAATGTCTGAACATCCAAGTCAACCTTCGGTAATCCACAAGTGGAATATTTATTTTGATGGTTCTAAAACTGGGCTGTGGATAGGTTTTTGTATAGAATAGAAACAAATGCATCTTCCTATAACGTACCAGAATACAAATGATTGACAGATATCCAATATTTGCTAAAAGGAAAAGCGCTCAATCGGTATTGGTCTTATAAAGAAACCAATCACCCTGGGTCGTGGTCAGAACTACGAACTGCTATGAAAAAGCAATTTCAAGATTCACGGAATGATTTTGATGTCAGACAAGCGATTTGTGGTCGAAAACAACAATCTCAGGAAACCTTTCAGGACTTCTTTACATCAATAACGGAGCTGACTCTTTCGTTGTCTGCTCCACTCAATGATTTTGAATTGATGCTAATCTTGCATGGCAACATGCGGAATGGCTTAAAAGAGAAGCTTGCTGGGAAGAGGTTTCAAACGTCATCAGAACTTTTTGATGAATGCGTGTCAATTGAAGATATGTGGCGTCAATTATCATTCGTGCCTGAACGGCAAATAGATTGTGGATTCAGACCTACTCCTTTCAACCGCACTGTTGAGTCTCGTAGCCATCAGGTTCATGAAATGATAGGTCAAATCGTGGATAACATTCCTTACTCAGTTTCTCAGTCCCAACCATTTAAACAACAACCTTATAATGACCAACCTATTATCGCTGCCTTCAGCCCACAATATAATTCAACTGTTCACCCTGTTAACAAATACGTCCCACTTGTGTTTCCAAAGCAGCTCTACGATAAAGTTAAATGTTGGAACTGTGGTCAAAATGGACATTTTTACTATCGTTGTTCCAAGGAACTACAGCATATATTTTGCCGAGGTTGTGGTCAACCCGATATCGTATTTGAATACTGTGCAAAATGTACGGGAAACGTAAAAAGGGAGGTGAAAGCTGGGAGTCAACCCTACCTGAAGATACCACAATTTCCCAACCAGAAATCGATGACGGAAGAAACTGCTTTGAATACGGATCCAGAGTTTTATCGCATACTATCGTAAAATCACCAAAAGAAGAAATTTTAAATCCTATTGTTGCTCCTCCAACCCTGTCTCCAAAAATTATATTCAACCAGGCCAATTATCACGTAAATTGTCACGAAACTTAAAATATTTTAAACTACGACGTCTTATTAACAAAACCGTTTCTTCAGCGTACATTTCCGAAGGTTTAGACGACCGTCCTTATACCGATGTCACAATAGCCGGCGTCACTTGCTGTGGTTTATTGGACAGTGGTGCTAGTATAACGGTCCTAGGAAACTCTTCTGAAGAATTTTTAAAAAACTCGGGCGTTCGTTTTTACAACCTACTCTCCTTACTATCTACGGCTTCTGGCGAATCACAGAGGATCATTGGTCACATACGAGCATTTGTGTCTTATAATGGGAAAACGTGTATGATGAGAATAGTTTTAGCACCAGGTTTGAAACAAAAACTTTATTTAGGGATCGACTTCTGGAAGCTATTTAATATTCGTCCACAAATCGTAGCTGACCTCACACTTAACACATTTGTGCCTACTCCACTTCCTGAATGTCACCAGCTTCAAACTTGAGGAATCTAATAAACTTCGTGCAGTTGTTAATTCTTTTCCATCGTTTGCTGTCGAAGGTCTAGGAAAAATGCATTTACTTAGTCATTCAATTGACGTCGGACAAGCAAAACCCATAAAGCAACGATTTTATCCCGTATCTCCCATTGTACAAAAAGAATTGTATGACGAGATTGATAGAATGTTGGCTTTAAATGTCATCGAAGAAAGTTCCAGTTCTTGGAACAATCCTGTTACGATGGTGAGTAAAGCTAACGGTAAGAAAAGGTTTTGCTTGGACGCGCGAAAATTGAATGATGTTACCGTTAAAGATGCATACGGCTTACCGATTATTAATGGCCTTCTAAGCCGCCTAAAAGACACCTTTTATATTAGCGCGATAGATCTGAAAGATGCATTCTGGCAGATCCCTCTTAATCCTGAATCCCGAGACAAGACTGCATTCACAGTTCCTGGACGCCCGTTGTATCAGTTCACGGTTATGCCGTTTGGACTGTGAAATGCGCCACAGACGATGTGTAAGCTAATAGACAAGGTAATACCCCATCAACTTCATGATCAAGTATTCGTGTACTTGAACGATTTGTTAGTTATCTCCGCTACTTAAGATGAACATTTAAAACTTCTATCTGAAGTAGCTCTACGTTTAAGGCAAGCTAAGCTGACCATAAATGTAGAAAAAAGCAAATTTTGTCTCACATACACACACTACTTGGGATTTATTGTTGGTGGTGGCCGATTACAGGTCGATCCAGGAAAGGTAGATGCAGTTGTGTCTTTTCCTAATCCTAAAACACCTCGTCATGTTCGAAGATTTCTTGGCATGTCAGGGTGGTATTCCCGATTTATTCCTAACTATGCTTCTACTGCCTCTCCGCTTACCGATTTGCTTGTTAAAAATAAATTTCAATGGTCACCATCTTGCCAGAATGCATTTGATGAAATAAAAAACAAACTCACTTCGGCACCGGTCTTAGTACATCCTGATTTTAAAAAAACATTCTACATTCAATGTGATGCTTCGAAAAGTGGCGTAGGAAGCGTTTTATTCCAAAAGGACGACGATAGGTTTGACCATCCAATTGCTTTTTTTTTCTAGAAAGTTAAATCGCTCGCAACGTAATTACAACGTAACAGAATTAGAATGTTTTGCGGCCGTCCAAAGTGTCAAGAAGTTTAGACCCTATGTAGAAGGTTACGATTTTGTGATAATAACGGACCACGCTACTCTTCAGTGGTTAAATAGGCAGAAAGATCTAACCGGCCGTCTCGCCCGCTGGAGTCTAAAGCTCCAAAGTTTTCGATTCACAGTCATTCATAGGGAAGGAAAGAAAAAGCTTGTGCCGGACGCTCTCTCTAGAATGTTTTCATCGGATGACGCTAATGACTTGGAATTGGAATCCATCTCTTTAAGTGACGTTGCTTTCCAATCTTCAGAATACTTAAATCTCATTGAGACGGTAAAGCATCTGGAAGGAAAAAGTAACCTGGTTGTTCGAGATGGCAAAGTTTATACTAGACTAAATAGGTCCAAACATGCTGATCACCCTTTGTTTAGATTATATATACCGACGAGTTTGATATCTACGGTGCTAAGATCAAATCATGACTCTCCATTGGCTGGCCACGCGGGCATCGAAAAAACATTAGAACGCTTAAGACGTTTATATTACTGGCCTAACATGTATACCACGGTTAAGGAATATGTTAACCAGTGCCATATGCTTGTAAAAGTTCTAAAGCTCCAAACTATTCCACGCGACCGCCTATGGGAAGTTTTCATTACCCTAGTACTCCATGGCAGCGTGTATTTATCGATTTCATCGGCCCATACCCAAGAACTCGATCAGGATATCGGTATGTTGTGGTTGCAATAGATCTTTTTTCAAAATTCGTCATTCTAGAGCCAGTGAGATCGGCAACGACACAAGTTGCCATTGAAATGTTGAGAAAACGAATTTTTAGTTTATTTGGTGTACCTGAAACTATAGTTTCGGATAATGGGACACAATTTATATCTCAAAACTTTAAAACTTTTCTCTCAAAATTGAAAATATCCCATATGTTGACACCTAAATATAGTCCTCATCCGAATTCCTCCGAACGGATAAACCGAATTCTGATAGCCGCAATACGTTCGTACTTGGGGTCTGATCACCGTGACTGGGATGTTCATTTGGATGAAATCGGCAGTGCTTTGCGTGCAGCAGTACGTGATTCCATTGGTACGAACCCATATTATGCTCTATTTGGACGTCATATGATAAATCATGGCAATCAGTATGCACTTCTACGTGAAATTCAATGTCTTGGTGAACCAGAGGTGGAAATCATGAATCCTGAATCCCATTTTGAAATAATTAAAAATGATATTATTCAACAGATTAAGCAATCTTCTAGGCAGCACGCAAAATCGTACAACTTGCGCAGTAATAATCGAATGTTTTCGTTAGGTCAGGCGGTTTACGTACGAAATTTTGTTCAGAGTGATGCTGCAAAACGGTTCTCCGCTAAACTAGCCCCTAAGTTCATAAAAGCGACTTTAAAAGAAAGGGTCGGTAGACATACACAGTCTCTAAAGTTTTGTTTTATAACTTATGCTTCTTTTTGCCCAGCTATGAGACTTCTCATGAGTCGTGGGGCAGCACCACGATTTGTAACCCATGATGGTTTACAATTAGGGAAATTAAACAAATTATTCATCAGACAACCCTAGCAATCAAAATCCCAAAAATTGATAAAAAAACTTTTATCGATTTTCTTTTTTTTTTGAGATGCCAAATCAATTGATTTATAAACTCGAGATTAAAAGGGCCGCATTAATTTGGTTGAATTAAAAATAAAACGAGTTGTGTTAAATAAAATTAATAGTTTTTAAAAGTTGAATTTAAATAATAATCTAAAGTTAATTTAGATTGGAAAATAAAGTTACGCAATTACCGCAAAACAAAAATATTTATATGTGTAGTGTTTTGTTTGTAACGCTGGTTTTCTCAATGGAACTATTGCCGTAAGAATTATTTGTGAATGAGGTTACAAGTTTGAAACTTGATCACAATTATTAAAGTAAAACTAAATTAAATCTTAAATCTAAATTAAAGGAAGGTATAAATATTAAACATTCCATCCATCGTATTTATACGTGGTTTTTACAGTGCCTTTTGTAAACTAATAATTTTCATTTCCAATTTTACCAATGATAATTAAATTCATTACATCGAAACGTTATAAAATTACGTGATAATTAAGGAGAAAAAAAAATTGATATATGTTAAGTGTTTTGTTTGCAACTTTGATCTTCTTAACGGAACTATTGCCGTAATAACTTAAATTGTGAACGACATTGCAAGTTTGGATTTGAGTAATAAAAGCAAATATGTTAAAATAAAATAAGTCTGAAAAATCATTAAAATAAAATTCAATCTCAGTCAAAAATATAAACAGTAAACTTCTGTTCATCGAATATTTAAGTTGTTTTTACTGTGCTATTTGTAAACAAAAAAAAAACTGAAATTTTGGCTCATAATTTGCGGCTACGAATTTACCAATTATAATAAAATTTACTACGTCGGAGTATTATAAAAATACGTGATATACATACACAGGAGTATTTGTATTCGATTTCATTTCTGGGCTTTTTAACGTGATAGTAGTATACTAGACTACCAAAATTAATAAACGAAAGCAGATTCAACTATTCAACTAGGAAAATCAATTTTAGTATTTTACAATTTTTTTTATAATTTTCTTAAAATCTTATCTATTTTTATATTATATTTACATATTTAGCATATTATATATATTTCAATTTTTATAAATATTTTTCTCTCTTATATAATTTGTAGATTTTTTGTCTCTCATCTTAATCATAGGTATTCCAAAAGCGCTTATGGAAAACATCTGGTTTGTCATATATTTGAATTAAACAATTTTTAATAATATATTTTACAAGTTTTTAATATTATATAAATACAAAGGTATTATGCTCTTATTAAATAAAATATTACAAAGATATTGATATGTACTATTAAAGAAAGAAAAAAAATTAGTTATTTTTTCTTTTGAGGATGATGTAGGTTGGATATTTTTGTTTCAGGAGGTTGTCGCATTTCACTGCATGTCCTTTTCCTATCCCATTCCTAGCGATCTTTAAACATTTGTTCATGTCTAGGATTATTTCCCACGCCCAAAACTGACACTAGTCGGAGCACCAGATCGCAATTATAGACCTCTGAACGAGTGACAAATTACTGTTAGCTCGCGCAATGCGGGCCACATCGTGCACCTCTTTTTTTAACTTCATATAATCAATTGAAAAATTTAAATGACGATTTTCCAAAACATGTTTTGCTAATGCGGATTTATTTGGTTGATTTGTTTTGATGTATCCAGAATGTTCTTTAAAACGTTTCTTTCAACCCATACGTACCCACAATATTTTCTATTGCAATCACTACATAATAATTCATATACATCAACTTTATCATGATCATGTGTTTTATCTTTGGTTGATCCTAATTTATGTTTTAACTGTTCTTTACTACAAAAAACAATATCCAGTTTATTTTATGTTTTTTAAAAACTTTTTTAAGCTTATTAGTGATTTGGTGCGTATGTTAAACAAACACTTTTATTTTGTTCATTGTTAACTAAACGAGCATTCTGGGAAAACAGTGTAGTCATATTAGATCTTGATACTTTTTCGAATGTTTGGATACTAACCGGTCCACCATTTCCTCATTATATCCGTTTTTAACAGCAACTGTTTTTATTATTTCATATTCGATTTTATAATTTTTAATTGATAATGGAAGCCTTATGAGTTTATGTATCATAGAATGGAAAACAGCTAATTTATTTTGAACAGGACAGTGTGAATCTGAAGTTATATATCGTAAGGGTATTCGTATCAATAAGGTGATTGGAAAAAATAAAGTATAAAATTAAAGAAGTCCACGGTTCAAGATCTATCTATAAATTATAAAGAAATTAATTTATAAATATAATTAAATATGTTTATTTTTATTATTCTTATTTGTGAATAATATAAGGTGTATGCATTAAAAATATATAAATTTGATACTATGGATTATTCACGTCACTCCAACGAAGAATTTTTTATAATATTTATAATATTTCATGACCATAAAGAAAATAAAAATAAAAGAAGAGACAAAAAGCAAACTTGTGTTAGAAATTTACAGGAACAAAACTAAAATAGGTTTGCCTATAATCCAGCTAATGGCATATTCCTTGATCATGTGACACTATCTTCTCAATGATAAAAGCCAACACATAGAGTTATATGAAGGCTCGATTCTTCAAGCAATCGATAACGGGTCATCATCAAGGAATATTCCATAACAAAGAGGATGCTATCGTTGACTGAATAGAATTCATTCACCAGCACTTCTAAATATCACCTTGACAAGTGGTATGTGATATCTTGCGTTAACTCGTATATCAATAGCAGCGACTGGAACTTTTAAACTAACTCGTGACTTGTTTTCATCATTGGTTGCAACGTTGGCTATCAAGGTTTATAAACTACAATATTAAGCATAATTCTAAAAGTGACGGAATTGATAAGATGAACTAAAAAATATAAGATGAGCTAAATTACCTTTCATAACTAAAAAATTATTTTTTAAACAATAATGTCACTCTTGTTACTTAACGCAAATAACTTAGTTAATAAGTGTAGTAAAAAAAATAAAAAAACTGTGTGTTTTTATAATTTACCGGTTACCCTATATATATTTCAGCTTGTTAGGCCATCTTCTGGAAATTATAAATTAATAATAAATAAATAAAAAGTAATAAATTAATAGGTTAGAATATAACGTATTAATTAAGTTAACATTTATTAATGATAAAATATACTATTACGAAAAGGACAAAAGTAGATTATACACCAAGGGAGAGAAATACTTGTTTTACTCCCGATGTGTCTTTGGAGCTCGAGGTCGAAGCTGTGAGGTCCCTGGGTCAGTACCGAAGTCGTACCCGAGATACGCTCACTTTGTGATAGATGAAATGAATACCTACCGGTGTACTTACGGTGGTTGAATTATCTATCTTTTCCTTCTCAATATATATTGTAATGAAAACACTGACTTTTTGTTATATTGGTTACGGATTCCTACGGAATTTATATTTTCTTGTATTTAATTCGTTAACGTACACTATTATTTAGGAAATAGCTTAACTTAATTTCACTTGGATTATTTATTAATCCCTTGCACTAGCACTTGCACTTTTTTATAATACTTTAACTTTTTTAAACTTTTTTGGAGGATTTCTTCCCGTACTAGTTGTTCTAGTTTCGCGACGGAGTTCAGACTGACTTTTCGTTTGGTTTTTACCAACCAAGAAAACTATTTTCCTAAAGTTTTATGAATAGGTTTTTTGTTTAATCAACAAAAAACCGTTTTTCAATTAATTTGATTTACTTTAATGAATTTTTGTTTTATCAACAAAAACCGATTTTCAATTTTAATAAAAATTATTTTATGTTAAACTATTAAAATTTGTTGTTATTGTAAATATGTGTAAAACTTTGTTAGATCGAATTATATTTTAATTTAATAATTTTTTAGTTTTCCGTTTAGGATTTTGTTTCTTATGGTTAACTAGATTTTTATGATAATTTGAGTTTTGTGGAAATTGTAACGGAAATCTGAATGGTTCGATTGTTTGAATTTGGTGAGAATTAAAGTTGTGTTTTTATTATTTGATGGAAATTGAAATTGGAATATTTATTAATTATTATTACTATTTGGGAATGTTTTTGAAGGAAATTGAAATTAGAGTTTTTAATAATTTAATGAACAAACAAATGTTTGTACAAACAATATTTGCATTGTTTGGATTTTTATAATTATGTCTGGGATTGGATTGTTGCAACTTTGTTGCTATGATGGTCTTTATTATTCATTAGGACACGTGCACTCAAACCTCTATTGGTTTTATTAGAGTTGTGCGTTTGAAAATGTATGGTTTGGGCGGTGTACGAGTGTAAATGTGATATGGTCGCTGTTCGAGCTATCACATACCTCCCCCCCCAGAAAAAAAATTTTGATGTTCGAATCATAATTTTTTGAAAAAGGTTTCCCGACCTTATAATATATATATTTCTATTTACGAGCGTGTTTTATTTTCATTTGTTTGTCGTGTGCTTGTGCTTAGTGCTTACATTTTATGTTATTTTTTGATAAAATTTATTCTTTTACTATAGTCCTTATTTCTTTTATTTTTATTTTTTAATTATTTCTTTTTGCAATGTTTGCTTATTTAATTTTATATATTTACTATCTTTTTGTCTATTACTATATTTTTCTTTATTTTCTCTTATCTTATATATTTTTTGTTTTATTTTTTATTTTTCAAGTTTTAGTTATATATGACTTACTTTATTATTAATTATGCTATTTTTATATTTAAAATATATTTTTTTTTTTTTTTTTTTATATTATATTATTTATGTATTATGAAAAAAAATATTGTATATTTCTATGTTTTTATATATCATTATCTTATTTGAATAAAGTTTATTGAACTAAATATTTTGTGTTTTGTTTTTTAATTAATTATTATATTTCCCTTAAGATTATTTCTTTTCCTATTATTATTGCCTTTGTTAGATTATTATATAGGCTAATTTTATTTGTATTACTTTTATTTTTGGACTATAGTCTAATTTTCTATTATGATCTTAACTTACTATATTAAGGTTGTAAGGATTACCTTTCTTTTATTTTAACTTTAACATTTTATTTTATTTTAATTAATTTACCTGTTATATAGATAATATTTATTTTTATTTTATATATAGTTATTCTAATTTTTAGAAAGATATAATTGAGAATTATTAATTATTTTTTACTTTAGATTTTCGTAAAATATATTTATTATTTGTGTTTTTAAGTATTAATAAATGTTAAAATTTAGTTTTATTTTGTTTTTGATTATTTCGTTAAAGAAAAAATATTTTTTATTTATTACCGAATTTTTATTTCGTATATTAATTCTTTTTACTATTGCACAATCTCCACGGATTGTCTTGTTCTAATTTAACCCACATATGTTTTTGTTTTAGATAGAATCGCTACCTACTAAATTATTTGTTCGTTTCGTCCTAGGTTCTGCGTAAATTGGATTACTCCTATTTATTTCTGTTTCGTTTCTGTCTGTTTCGTTTGTTGGTGTACTATTGGTATTTTGGTTCTCTTGGGTATCATTTGTTGTTCCCCTGAACTAATTTCGATATGTTGAATTTCTGGTAACTTAGGACTTTTTAGTATTTGTATCTTTATATCCTTGTTGTTTTCGTATTTTAATTGGATTCCTTGCGATGTTCCTTCGCAGTTATCTAGAAGATTAAGTATTACCGTTCTGTTAATTTTTTGCAATGATTCTCTATTGTCTTTGCATTTTATTAATATATCGTATTCTTCTGTAGTCATTAGAAGCCATGTATTTGGTGAGTTCATTTTAATTATTAGATTGTTTGGAAATTTTATTTCTTTAATTCTGCATGCATTTATGTCTTGTCTGAATGGATTGTCGAATAATTGTGTTAGACAATTCGATTTTTTATCTATTATTAGCGGTGAATTCTGTTTGCAGATTTTTGTTTTTCTTTCGTTATTTAGTAATATTTCTGCGCAATTGTGGATTTCCGTTGATGACGTAATTTGAAAGGTTTCTGTTTCGATGTTTGTTGCCAATATTATGTTTTGAATATCGTATATAAAAAATCTGTTTTTGTTTAGAAAAGGTATTGGATACGGTCTATGCAATTTGTATCTAGTATCTATTGGAAGTGGTACTTCAATTTTTATAATAATTTTTTCCTGCACTACGATTGCATTCACATGTAGTATTTGCTGAATCGTTAACGGGTTTCCCAAATATATATTCTTTCCTTCTCTTGTAATTTCGTTTAATTCCTTTGCGATTGCAGTTATGTTTAGGAAGGATGGGTGTATTTTATTTTCGGTCAGAAATAATATTCCTGTTATGAAAGTTGCAAGGATGCTTTTAATTTCGTATAATGTGTTAATTAGTAAATTTGAAATTTCTATTAACAGTATTCTTTTCTCTGTTCGAATCTGTTGTTGCGCCTGCTGAATTGAAAGAAATTCAATGTCTTTATTTATTTTGTTTATTTCCGTCCAACTAAAATTTAAATTTTTTTCGATCTCGCTAAATTTTGTATATGTCCAATTCATGCTAGATTTTATTATACTTGTTTGTTGTTCTAATATTTGAATGTTCTCAACACCTTCTTTTTCTAGTTTGTTTACCTTTCTATATAGTTTTTCTGAATCTTCGCTATCCATTGTTCCGAACAGTGTTTTTTGTAATTTTCCTATTCCGTTAAAATAGCCCGTGCTTCTTTTCATTCTTTTTCCTATTAATTGACTTATTTCATTTTGTTGTGTATCTATGTCTTTTAATATTATTTCTAGTTCGTGCATAATATTTTTGCAATACGGTGTGCGTACTATTTTAGTATTTTCTACGTGACAAACTCTATTGATTTCCTTTTCAGATTTTTCCGTTAGAATTGATGCGTTTTTTAAATCTATTAATTCAATTCCGGTTATTATTGACCATGATTCCAGGTAAAAAATTGCTTCCCCTATTTCTTCGAAAATTATTTTGTCGTTGCTAACGTCCTTTATTGAGTACATATTTGATGTTGTACTTCCTAGTAAGAACCCCCATAAAATTATTTGTAGAACGATTTTCATTGTAATCTGTAAAGTTATATATAAAAGGTTGAATATTCCGTCAAAAAAAAAAAATCGATTGTTGCTTAATTTTGTTTTGTTATTTGCCAATCGTTGTTTGTTTTTTAGCTTCTTATATGTAAATATTTGTTTATATGGTAGCTAGTTTTAGCCTGTTGAAATGAATAACTTTGTTTTTATTTTTCACCTTAATTGTGCAATTTACTGGTCCGTTGATTTCTACGATATCGAATGGTCCAATCCAATTTTCCGAAAGCTTATTTTTCTTTGCTTCGTTTTTATAGAAGACTTTATCACCTACTTGAAAGTCTATTGGGTTAACGTATCTATAATAATATCTTTTGTTCTCTTCTTTTGATTTCTGGATATATTCCTTGTTTATTAGATTGGCCATTTGCGTTTTGTATCTTACCGTATAGAAGTAATTTTCATGGTTGTACACTGGGTTTGGTGCTGATTTAAGATTTGTTGGTAATTCTATATTAAATCCGTAAAGACATTCCATTGGCGATAGTTTCGATTTGCTATTTGGCGTGTTATTATGTACAAATGCTGCCTGTCTGAGCCATTGATCCCAGTTTAGATGGTCATTTTCTACAAAATTTCTTAGATATTCCCCTAATGGGCGATGGCTTCTTTCTAGAATGCCATTTGCTTGGGGATGGTATGCCGTTGTTTCTATTTTCTTTATTTTGAGGCATTTGCACACTTGCTTAAAAACGTCACTTACAAAGTTTGAGCCTTGATCGGTGAGTAGAACTTTCGGAATCCCAAAACGTGATACTATCTCATCGTAAAAGATTCTCGCTACTGTATTGGCCTCTGCGTCCGGCATGGCGTAGCAATCAAAGAATCTCGTTAACTCATCCTGAAATGTGAGAATGTATTTATTCCCGCTATACGTGGTTGGTAGTGGACCCACCATGTCTAAAAATACTTTATCGAATGCTTTTTCTGATGTTTTTGTTATTTGCATCGGCATTTTACAAAGTCTTGCTGTTTTGTTCCGTTGACATTTTTGGCATTTTTTGACGTAATTTTTTATGTCCATTTTCATGTTTCTCCATCTATACTTCCTTGCAATTCGTAGATACGTTCGTTGTGCTCCCTGGTGTCCTCCTAGTGGGGAATCGTGATAATCTTTTAGTGCTTGTTGAATATCCTTTTCTGTCGTTAGAATTATTACTTTGTTATATTCTTCGTTTTCTGAGTCTTCCCACTCGTCCGACTCTTCTCCCAATTTAATTTCGTTACTTTCCGTTTTGTTTTTACCGATTAAATCCTTATTTTGGTCCTTTTGATTTCTAGAGTTGTTTTCCTCGTTGTCCTTATTATTTTTGTTATTTTGTGCATCGGCTGCTTGTTTTCGTGTGGTAACTAGACATTGTTTTACCTTTTCGTTTGTGTTGTTTTATATTTCTTGTTCTTCCTCCGTTGGAATTCTACTTAGTGCGTCTGCATTTTGATTTTTCTTACCAGGTTTGTACTCTATTGTATATTCATAGTCCATTAGTTTTATACTAAATCTTGCTATCTTTGTGTTCGGATGTGAGATATTAATTGCTCCTTTTAATGGCTTATGATCCGTGTATATTGTGAACTTCCTACCGTACAAATAGCATCTGAATGTTTTCACCGCCCACACAATTGCTAACAATTCCTTTTCGATTGTCGCGTATCTTTGTTCTGTCTCATTTAGTGATCTACTGGCGTATGCTACTGGTTTGTCGGATCCTACAGTTCCTTGCGATAGTACTGCGCCTAACGCTTTGTTACTTGCATCTGTCGTTACCAGGAAAGGTTTTTCAAAGTCCGGATAACTTAATACTGGTGGATTTATCAATCTATGTTTCAGTTCTTCAAAAGCTTTTTGGCAATTTTCTGTCCATTTAAATTTTATGTTTTTCTTCAATAGTTTATTTATTGGTTCTGCCGTTTTTGCGAAACCATCTATGAACTTTCGGTAATAGTTTGCGAACCCTAGAAACGATTGTGTCTGTCTTATTGTTTTTGGTACTGGGTAGTTTCTTATTTTATCCGCTCTGCTCGGATCTGGTAACACTCCATTTTCAGTGCATAAATGTCCTAAATACGTGATTTCCCGTCTTAAAAATTGACATTTCTCTAATTTGACTTTAAGGTTGAATTCTCTCAATTTTCCTAATACTTTTCTCAGTTTACTATTGTGGTTTTCTAAGTCCCTGCCATATATAACTATGTCATCTAGGTATACATAACATTCTATTCCTTGGAGTCCGGTCAACACGTGATTCATGATCCTCTGAAATGTTGCTGGTGCTCCAGTTAATCCGAATGGCATTCTTTTGAACTCAAAATGTCCGTAAGCTGTGCTAAATGCAGTTTTTTCCCGATCTTCTGGGTTTACTAAAACTTGATGATAACCGTCTGCTAGATCTAATGTCGTAAAGTATCTAGAATATCCTATTTGGTCTAATATTTCTTCTATTCTAGGTAAAGGATATACTTGACCTAATGTTACCCTATTTAACCGTCTAAAGTCAATAACCACCCTCCATCTCTTTTCAGTTTCTCGCGGTTCTGTTTCCTTACCCGATCCTGCTTCCCTGGGCAGTCCTTTCTTCGGGATTACGAGCAATGGCGAATTCCATGCCGATTTTGAATTACCTATGATGTCGTCTGCAATCATCTGCTTTACTTGCCTATTAATTTCTGCTCTTTGGATCTCCGGTAGCCTATACATTTTCTGATTGATAGGTATTGTATTTGGTTGCACTGTAATTTTATGTGTAAGTACTTCTGTATATGTTAGTTTTTCGCCTGGTAGGTGGAATATGTCTGCGTACTCTTTACATATGTCCTTGATTGACTCTTTTTCTATTTTTGTTAGAGATTCTTCCAATTTTAGGTTATTCAATATTTCCAGTTCTCTATTACGTAATGGTTCTCTGTTATTATTTTCTCGTATATTGAAAATGTTTGGTCTATTAGGCATCGCCTCTTCTACTGTATCGTAGTCCGCTAATTTATGCGTTTTTGGTTTATAATTTTTCAGTATAATGTCTTCCTCGTTTACGTTTAAGAAAGCTACTATTATTTCACCCTCCCATGGCTTTGTCAATGTGTTAGCTTGAAATACACCTGGTTCTATTTCATTTGCTAATACTAATAATTCGTCTGTTTCATCTGTTCCCAATCTGATTTTTGTAGCCATTTTCGATCGCTTAGGTATCACTATAAAACTGTCTTTATTTAAATTTTGTTCCGACTTTTCTCTGTTTGTCGTTTCCCTGAATTTACCTTGTTGTTGTATTACACCTGATGCTGAATATTCTTTAAAGTAATTCTTCATGTCATTATCATTGAGGTCTTTCCTCATATCATTATTACTCATATTACTTGAAAACGTTTTTACTTTATTCATTTCTGTTTCTAATTCAATGTCATAATCATTTAAATGTTTTCTTAAATCGTTGTTGGTTTTTTCATTAACATAGAAATTATCTGCATTAACGAGTGTCCTATTACTAAAAATATTTTCTTTTTTATTTTGTTGGAATGTTGGCACGAGATCGGTTTTAGTTTGTCTTTCGTTATCTTTTGGTCTTATGTAATTATCGCTTGTCTTCAGTAGGTCAATGTTTTTACATTTTATTTGGTTTCTGGTTTCAACATTATGTAATATGTGTTTGTTCGTTTGAATTGTGTCATGTGTTATATTTTTTGTTATGGTTTTTTGATTTGAATTTTCGTAGAGTGGATTTGCATTTATATAGGTCGTTGTCTTCTTTATTGTTCCCATATGATTTGTTATTTGTGGACTTACATTTGAGTCGTTTGTATTTTCGTCATTATTTTTGTTTGGTTTGTTTTGTATTGGGCTTATAGCGGCTGTGGCTTGTTTATTTAGATTTCTTATATTATTATGATTTATAGCGGCTGTGGCTTGTTTATTTAGATTTCTTATATTATTATGATTTATAGCGGCTGTGGCTTGTTTATTTTGGTTTATATTTTGAGGGCTTATAGCATTTGGGGCTCGCCTATAATTATTATCTTGATTTATGTTTTGAGGGCTTATAGCATCTGGGGCTCGCCTATAATTATTATTATTTTGTTTTATATTTTGAGGGCTTATAGCATCTGGGGCTCGCCTATAATTATTATTATCTTGTTTTATATTTTGAGGGCTTATAGCATCTGGGGCTCGCCTATAATTATTATTATTTTGTTTTATATCTTGAGGGCTTATAGCATCTGGGGCTCGCCTATAATTATTATTATTTTGATTTATGTTTTGAGGGCTTATAGCATCTGGGGCTCGCCTATAATTATTATTATTTTGATTTATGTTTTGAGGGCTTATAGCATCTGGGGCTCGCCTATAATTATTATTATTTTGTTTTATGTTTTGAGTGCTTATAGCATCTGGGGCTCGCCTATAATTATTATTATTTTGATTTATATTTTGAGGGCTTATAGCATCTGGGGCTCGCCTATAATTATTATTATTTTTATTTATGTTTATTGGTAAATCATTTTGATGTAATTTGTTATTATATTCCAAATTTTTTGTTATTATTTCTGCTTTATTAGTAGGTACCTTACTTATATTGCAGTCAACAGTGTGTTTTGTATTTTTCACAACTCCCTCACTTTTCAGCGAATCCGTTGTGGCCTTTTTCAAAAACACTCCATCATAGATTTGCGAGTCTATGATTTTTGGGTAAACATCAGAACCTGTTACAGCTTGACCTTGATCAGGGGTGCTTGCTATAACCGTTTCTATCTGTTTACACTGTTGATTAACAATAACCTCACCATTTCCATTGAATGGTATGGTTATATGTTGGAATGGTTTAAGCAAATAAACATCAATTTTTCCACCAATATTATCAATCACTGTCCTATTGTCCAAAAAATTTCTTCCTAAAATACCATCTGTTTCGATATTAAGATTTCCCTTTACGATATGGAAATCGCATTCACTATTTCTTGTGTTTAGTAGGTAGCTTGGTGCTACTCCCAATGTCTGTAAATTTGTATCGCTTATTCCCGCGAATTGGGTTGCTTTTCCGGCGTAGTAAGGCGTCCCTTTTTTAACCGATTCGTATTTTATGATTGACAGGTCTGCGCCTGTGTCTACTAATAGTGATATATATTTTTTATTTCCTATGTTTAATGGTACTTTAATAATGGGTAAGTTCGCGTTTTGATATCCTCCTATTTTTGATATCAATGGACAATTCGGTAGTGGGTTGATATTATACCCTTTATTTTGCATTATTTTTGAGTTCGAATTTGTGGGTGACAAATTCGCTCTATTTAGTTTAAATTATCTTGGATTGGCATATCTTCTGGTGCGATTAGTGGCTGTCCCCCGTAGTGTTTTGTATCTCCTTCGGGTACGTTGGTGTATACAGGACTTACCAGTTTCCTTTCTTTATAGACCCGTACATTTTGGTTCCTTTCTGTTGGCCTTGGTATTTGTCTATGGACTTGCTGTTGGTTGCAGCCTTGTCCTCTTTGGTGTGTGTTGTTGACCCTATTATATTGTATGTTTTCTGGATTATTTGGTGTATGATTATTTCCCTGATTGTAGCCTCGAATGTTATTTTTATTGTTGTAACTATACCTTGTGCCTTGGTGGTTGTTCTGTTGCGCCCTTTGGCGGTTTCGGCAGTTTGACATTTCATGTCCCTTTATTCGACAATATGTACAGAATATGTTGCTTCTTCTGTTACGGCATTCCATGTCCGTGTGGCCTCTACGGTTGCAATATCTGCAGTATTTTAAGATAGTCTCTCGTCTTGGTATGTTTGTCTTTCCTAATAATTCCGTTAGTTTATTTATAATTTCGTTTGAGCTATTTTGTTCTTTTGGGGCTTCTGCATTGTTGTCTACCAGTCTTCTTTCGATGTCTTTTGCTCTGGTAATTGCTTTTTCCAGAGACTCTGGTTTGTTCGTAGCGAAAGACATTTTTATTCCGTACGACGATAGTCCGCTCCAAAATGTGTCTAACGCTTGTCTGTCCAGTTCTTCTATTAAGACTTTTGACTGTTCTTGATTGTAATGTGTCTTGTACCATGCTATTGTCTCATACACTAGTTTCTTTAATCTGTCTGCGTAATTTTCTACCGTTTCGCCTTCTCTTTGTGTACATTTGTATAGTTCTTTTGTGTGATTCCTTTCGTATTTCGGCTTTACATACTTAGCATTTAGAAAATCTTTTAATTTTTGGTAATTCTCTTTATCAATGTCGTAGATTGCGTCACTTGCAGGGTATCTTATTTTGTTAATTACCACACTTAGAAAATGTGGTTTATTTTCTTCGTCCAGTCCTTTGAGGGCTCTGTCACAACTGTCTAAAAATAATCTCGCGTCAGATGCTGTTTGCTCTGTTTGCTTTCCTGTGAATATTGGTATGTCTGCCATTGCACTTACTGTTGCCGCGTATGCCATTTTTGTAATTTTTGGTTTAATAATTTGTTTACGATTTTTCTGGGTTTCCTGATTCTCACTTTCTGAGTCTGAACTTGAGTTTCCGTCGGAATACCTTAGGTTTTCGTTTTCTGTGTCGCTCGAATCCTTCGAGTTTGTGTTTTCTTTCGTCAGTTTTTCCTTTCTAGGTGAATCTGTTAAATTGTCTTTTATATGATCTACTTTTTTATGTGGTTTTTTCGGTTTTTGTTTTATTTGTAAATCGGTGTCTGAGTATGCTTTGGCTCTGGTTTGTCTGATAACGTTTTCTGTTTCGTCCGACATATAATTTAAAAAAAAATATTATAGTGGGTTTATTTCGACCGTAGGCTTAAACCGTGAAATATGCCTATTGTAAAAGACTCGACCGTTTATCAATAAAATGTTACTGAAATTTGTTTATTTACAAATTTCTAATAAAAGACCTGTAGTCTTTCCGTTTTTGTTTTTACGTATAATTTCGTTTTGTTCAAAGATAAAAAATATCTTTTCTGTTTACTCACAAAAAAAAGTACTTAATTTGGTCAATATATATAATATATAATATAATAATATATGTAATATAATAATTTATTGATGAATATTGTTAAAAAAAAATTTGCAAATAATTTTTGTTTATTCTGGTTTTTCGCTTGAAAAAATATTTTCAGAAAATCTAATTTTTTATTTTTGACTGACAATTTATTTAAGTTTAATTTATTTTATTTTATTTTATTTAGATTATTAGAAAAATAAATATTTTGTTTACTATCGGTTGGATTGAATCTAATAATTTTGATCAATTTTAATTTTAATTTAACTTTTTGAGATGTTCAATACAAAAAAAATTATGACACCTAATATTATTCTATATTTTTTTTTTTGTAAAAATTAAATAACGAATTTATATAAAAAAATAAATGGTTTTTGTCTGACCTTTGTTTTACTTCTTCACTGTTGGACCCTCCTAGTTGGGCCTGCTGACGATGTGATGGTGTTGGTTTATTAGTTGGGCACTCCTTGCTGTGCCTGTTGACGTTGATTAATTTAATTTTTTCTTGCTTATGCAAGATGTTGGGCACTCCTAGATGTGCCTGTTGACGTTGATAAATTTGATTTTTTCTTGCTTATGCAAGATGTTGGGCACTCCCAGATGTGCCTGTTGACGTTGAGCTGGCTTATACTGGAACGGGTGACGAGACCTTCTTTTATCCGGTCCGGATAACTGGTCAAAATTATTGCCTTTTTGGCTTAACACTTTTAATCACTTTATTTTTATCACTTATAATAACTTTCTGTTGAAACGTATTGTTCTTCCTGAACTAATCAGGCTTGGTGGACACTTTGTATAAAATCACTATACACCTGTGCTACCAAGGAACCGGCTGCGCCATATGTGAGGTCCCTGGGTCAGTACCGAAGTCGTACCCGACATACGCTCACTTTGTGATAGATGAAATGAATACCTACCGGTGTACTTACGGTGGTTGAATTATCTATCTTTTCCTTCTCAATATATATTGTAATGAAAACACTGACTTTTTGTTATATTGGTTACGGATTCCTACGGAATTTATATTTTCTTGTATTTAATTCGTTAACGTACACTATTATTTAGGAAATAGCTTAACTTAATTTCACTTGGATTATTTATTAATCCCTTGCACTAGCACTTGCACTTTTTTATAATACTTTAACTTTTTTAAACTTTTTTGGAGGATTTCTTCCCGTACTAGTTGTTCTAGTTTCGCGACGGAGTTCAGACTGACTTTTCGTTTGGTTTTTACCAACCAAGAAAACTATTTTCCTAAAGTTTTATGAATAGGTTTTTTGTTTAATCAACAAAAAACCGTTTTTCAATTAATTTGATTTACTTTAATGAATTTTTGTTTTATCAACAAAAACCGATTTTCAATTTTAATAAAAATTATTTTATGTTAAACTATTAAAATTTGTTGTTATTGTAAATATGTGTAAAACTTTGTTAGATCGAATTATATTTTAATTTAATAATTTTTTAGTTTTCCGTTTAGGATTTTGTTTCTTATGGTTAACTAGATTTTTATGATAATTTGAGTTTTGTGGAAATTGTAACGGAAATCTGAATGGTTCGATTGTTTGAATTTGGTGAGAATTAAAGTTGTGTTTTTATTATTTGATGGAAATTGAAATTGGAATATTTATTAATTATTATTACTATTTGGGAATGTTTTTGAAGGAAATTGAAATTAGAGTTTTTAATAATTTAATGAACAAACAAATGTTTGTACAAACAATATTTGCATTGTTTGGATTTTTATAATTATGTCTGGGATTGGATTGTTGCAACTTTGTTGCTATGATGGTCTTTATTATTCATTAGGACACGTGCACTCAAACCTCTATTGGTTTTATTAGAGTTGTGCGTTTGAAAATGTATGGTTTGGGCGGTGTACGAGTGTAAATGTGATATGGTCGCTGTTCGAGCTATCACAAAGCCTGAGGGCTACATACCACTGAGAGAGATGACATGCTCTCTCCCGAGGTGTATATACTGTTTTTTGCACGACCACAATAGAATTATGATATTACAAACTAATTCTAATCATTCAAAAATTTTAAAAAAATAGAATTTTTAACGTCCATCATAGAAAGCGGTTTTTATACAAATTTGTTCGAATTTATCGTAAAAAATTTCTGTTTCCATGAAAACTATCACTGGTTGTCATGGTGTTGTTTTTTATTCCCTAGGGCATAAAAGATACAATCCTCTCCCGCAAATGAGCGATATAATGTTTTCCTAATCTCTTAAGATTCCAAAATATCCAACTTTTTCCCCTTATGTCCAATATGTATCGATTACATGGTTAGCTAAAGCAGAATTCGTCTTTTTACTTCACCACAATTTTAAATTGTGTGAAGTAATGCAATCTATCGTGAAAAAAAAAAATCTTACATACCCCAAATTTTGTTTTTTCTTTTGTTTTGGACCATCCTCTATCCAAATAGCCAATAAAAATTTTGGTGTACGTCTGTGTGTGGGTGGGTGGGTGGGTGAGTTTTCTGCATAGGATCTTGATGAAACTTTGGCAAATGATACAGGTTCACTTGAAAATAGAAGATCTGGATTCATTTTAAATTTGGACAAAATGGCGGGGGGTCTCCCGAACACCTCTAAGTTTAAATCTTGAATAACTTCTGATCTCGAGCTATGATCTTATTGAAACTAAGAATATAAGGTTTTAATACTGTTTCCAATATTTCTGCATACCAACTTCCGGTTTGTCACTTCCGGTTAAAAAGTTTTTTTTTCAGGTGTTTATCCCTACTGTAGCCTACAATTACCGATCGATTTTCATGAAACGTTGCGAAAAGCTTTTAAATAACATGAGAAAGATTTTATCAGCTTTTGGAGCACATTGGATAAAGGGTTGGGGGGTCCACCATACAACAGGTGGTTTTTTCCACAAAGTTTTTGTTTGTTGGGAGCATAAAACATTCATTCGTGAATGAATTTTGATGATACTTTGGAAAAAGATGCAAACATGTATGACAAAGAACTGATTAGTTTTTGAGCGATAGTGAACAAAGTGGTGGGGGGTCCCTGGAGCACCTGTTTTTTTGAAAGCTCTATAACTTCTGTACGTGATAAGCGAATTGGATGAAACTTGGTACATGAGTATGTAGTACGGTTTAAAATAGTTCTGCATCCCAACTTCCGGTTTTTCACTTCCGGTAAAAAAAATTTTTTTGTACTTTTTTGAAGTTTTTTCAGTGTCTTTATGCACACTACAGCCTACAATAATGAAGTGATTATGATGAAACTTATGGAATAGGGTTCCAATTAGTGTGAAAAGATAATTATCATGTTTTGGGACACATTGATCAAAGTGGTGGGGGGTCTACCATACAAATGCTGACTTTTCACACTTTGTTTTTTAAGTTTGTTGGGAGCATACAGACTTCATTCATTATTCAATTTTAATGAAACTTTGGCAAATGATGGAGACTTAAGTAACAAAGAACTGATTAGTTTTTGGATAATATTGGAATAAGTGGTGGGGGTCCTCCCGAACACCTGTTTAATGTGTCACACTTTTTTCAATGTTGGTTGGGAGCACACAGCATTCGTTCGTTATCGAATTTTGATGACACTTTGGAAAAAGATGCAAACACGTATGGCAAAGAACTGATTAGTTTTTGAGCGATAGTGAACAAAGTAGTGGGGGGTCCCTGGAGCACCTGTTTTTTTGAAAGCTCTATAAATTCTGTACGTGATAAGCGAATTGGATGAAACTTGGTACATGAGTATGTAGTACGGTTTAAAATAGTTCTGCATCCCAACTTCCGGTTTTTCACTTCCGGTAAAAAAAATTTTTTTGTACTTTTTTGAAGTTTTTTCAGTGTCTTTATGCACACTACAGCCTACAATAATGAAGTGATTATGATGAAACTTATGGAATAGGGTTCCAATTAGTGTGAAAAGATAATTATCATGTTTTGGGACACATTGATCAAAGTGGTGGGGGGTCTACCATACAAATGCTGACTTTTCACACTTTGTTTTTTAAGTTTGTTGGGAGCATACAGACTTCATTCATTATTCAATTTTAATGACACTTTGGCAAATGATGGAAACTTAAGTAACAAAGAACTGATTAGTTTTTGGATAATATTGGAATAAGTGGTGGGGGTCCTCCCGAACACCTGTTTAATGTGTCACACTTTTTTCAATGTTTGTTGGGAGCACACAGCATTCGTTCGTTATCGAATTTTGATGACACTTTGGAAAAAGATGCAAACATGTATGGCAAAGAACTGATTAGTTTTTGAGCGATAGTGAACAAAGTGGTGGGGGGTCCCTGGAGCACCTGTTTTTTTGAAAGCTCTATAACTTCTGTACGTGATAAGCGAATTGGATGAAACTTGGTACATGAGTATGTAGTACGGTTTAAAATAGTTCTGCATCCCAACTTCCGGTTTTTCACTTCCGGTAAAAAAAAATTTTTTGTACTTTTTTGAAGTTTTTTCAGTGTCTTTATGCACACTACAGCCTACAATAATGAAGTGATTATGATGAAACTTATGGAATAGGGTTCCAATTAGTGTGAAAAGATAATTATTATGTTTTAGGACACATTGATCAAAGTGGTGGGGGGTCTACCATACAAATGCTGACTTTTCACACTTTGTTTTTTAAGTTTGTTGGGAGCATACAGACTTCATTCATTATTCAATTTTAATGACACTTTGGCAAATGATGGAGACTTAAGTAACAAAGAACTGATTAGTTTTTGGATAATATTGGAATAAGTGGTGGGGGTCCTCCCGAACACCTGTTTAATGTGTCAGACTTTTTTCAATGTTTGTTGGGAGCACACAGCATTCGTTCGTGAACGAATTTTGATGACACTTTGGAAAAAGATGCAAACATGTATGGCAAAGAACTGATTAGTTTTTGAGCGAAAGTGAACAAAGTGGTGGGGGGTCCCTGGAGCACCTGTTTTTTTGAAAGCTCAATAACATCTGTACCTGATTATCGAATTGGATGAAACTTTGTACATAAGCATTTAGTATGATTTACAAAAATTCTGCATCCCAACTTCCGGTGTTTTGCTTCCGGTAAAAAAAAATTTTTTTTACTTGTTGGCAGTTTTTTCAGTATCTTTATGCACACTACAGCCTACAATAATGAAGTGATTATGATAAAACTTATGGAAAAATTTCAATTAGTGTAAGAAGATAATTATCATCTTTTGGGACACATTGATCAAAGTGGCGGGGGATCTACCATACAACTGCTGACTTTTTACACTTGGTTTTTAAAGTTTGTTGGGAGCATACAGATTTCATTCATTAATCAATTTTAATGGCACTTTGATAAAAGATAAAGACTTTATTGACAAAGAATTGACTAGTTTTTGGACAATATTGGGATAAGTGGTGGGGTCCTCCCGAACACCTGTTTATTGTTTCAATGTTTGTTGGAAACATACAACATTCGTTCGTTAAGTAATTTTGATTACACTTTGCAAAAAGATGCAAATATGTATGGCAAGGAACTGATTAGTTTTTTTAGCGATAGTGAACAAAGTGGTGGGGGGTCCTCCAAGCACCTGTTATTTTGGAAGCTCAATAACTTCTGTACCTAAAAATCAAGTTGGATGAAATTCGGTACATACCCATTTAGTAAAGTTTACAACAGTTCTGCATCCTAACTTCCGCTTTGTCACTTCCGATAAAATTTTTTTTACTTTTTTTCGTACAACAGAATTTATGTTTGTTGGAATACTACTGCCTGCTTTAATATTTTTATTATTAGAACTACGAAGTCCATAATATTGGTTAGCTTTTAATTAAAGTATTTTATGGATATTAGCTCATTATATATCCAGAACACTATGTTTCCAGAGCTGTGGTGAAGTCAGCCTATGCATCAGCGTCGCAATATTTTTTTTTACTTATTATTATATATACTTACTTTTTCTTATTATTATATTTTCTTTTTCACTGTCTAATAAACTGACTTACAGATAATTTAAAAGCTGGGGTAGGATCTTTTGCTAAAACTATGGCACGACTATCTTTTATAAAATTTAAAACTTTGTTGTGATAGTCGACCCTATCAAACACTGTATTTTTTCTGTTTATTTTATAGTATTACCTTTATCAGCTTTACACACGATAGGACACAATAGCGTAACATTTATTTTAATTTATCTTGATTTCTGTTATGTTCTTTTTGTTATTTTTGATTTCTGTCTTTGTTGGTTTTTCAAGTAGCTAGTTTTAACTATTAATTTATTACTCTAGCAGATGGCCTAACAAGCTGAAATATAATACGTTATATAGTAGTATATATTATATAATATATAGTAATAGTATAGTAAAATATATTATATAGTAACCGTTAAATTATAAAAAAACTTTGTTTACTTTATTTTTTTCATTAAATTTATTGCATAAGTTATTTGCGTAAAGTTGCAAAAGATTGACATTGTATTATTTGAAAACATACGCCAAGTGCCAACGGCAAACAAGGTTAATTATATTATTTTTATGCAGCATAAGTAAATAATTATCTGCTTTTTTAATATTTTATCATACAGATTTTGTTATTTAAACGTTTTTTCTGTTTATCTATTGGTGAAGGAAACGTTGGCCAATCTTCATAGTAATTATAATGATGTGAATCGATTAAATAAATTAAATCATGTGGCGATTTCACCACAAGTGAAAACTTTTCAAACTGAACCACAATTAACTCCACAATCGCAATATATACAACAACAATTAGACGATCAAAAATGGACGATTGTTGATGGTCATAGTAATGTTTCTACTGTGCTTACACCAGCTCTTTCTTCACAATATTCAACTTTTAGATCGAGTCAACAATTGGTTAATGTTGATGTAACTAATGAACAGACAAATCACAAAATACGATATCGTTGTGATATACTGGGATGTGAAAAGGTTTATGGAAAACGGTCTCATTTGCAAGCGCATTTGCTCTGGCATACAGGAGATCGTCCCTTTGTTTGCAGTTGGGAGTTTTGTGGTAAATCTTTTACTAGAGCAGATCATTTAAAGCGGCATTGGAGAATTCATAATACTGAAAAACGATTTCAATGCGGTGAATGTGGTAGGCGGTTTATGAGGAGAGATCATTTAGTGGTGCATAAGAGAACTCATACGAAAAAAAGATATGAGGTAAGTAGTTCTTTGAATCAAAATAGTTCTATTTCAATTCTAATATTCTTCAGTTTTAGTCATGAAAGTACATGTTTATGAACGTAATTATATAAAAACTAATCAAACTATTTTTTTATTTAAATTGTGAGATCAAAAGATTTTGTTTGGGTACAACTTACATTGTTACACTGCTTCAAAAATTGGATGTTAATTGTACGGATATTTCCATACATTCAACAAAGCAGCCACTCCAACTAAGGGTAGAGCAATACAAACAAATATTAATAATTTGTACAAACGGCCAATTATTGTAAGCCCTTCATAATAACCAAAGCTTGTCGATATGAATAAAAAACGCTACTCCGCCAAATGTTATTTTGAGTATAAAATTAAGTTGGTCTGTTTGTGAGCTGGTTTCAAGTTGCGCCTGTTTGAGCAAAAGCGTTTCAAAAGTTAAGAAAAGAGAAAGAATTAAAAAGTTCGTCATCGACAGCTCATGTGAGGTCGGCACCAATTCTTTAGATTATAATTCTTTAGCTTATACGTGGTATATCCAAACCCAAAACGGTTTAATATTTCTTAGAGCTATAAGTGACTTGATACTATGAAAAGTTTAGTTATTGGTATAATAATAACAATTTATATAGTCATTTAGTGGCTTTATTCAACACATAGTCTTAGAATTCGATGTAGCATTGAAAGGAGATGTTCAATGCTACATCGAACTTTAGCAATATTTTCTCATTTCTTTTCTCGTTCAAAGATGCTAGTGGAATCTACATCTTGATATGTGATAATTTCAAAACATGCTGACAAGCCGTTCGCTTACAATCTATTTATCGGGTTGTAATGGTGGATCGTGGTTTAAAGTTCACTAATATAGTAGAACATTAACGATTCGGAATATCACCTTACAAACGTTATTGATACAATAATATTAGGATTATAGGAGTACCTTACTGTTTAAAAGATATTCAAATGGCGGATTGAAATTCTAAATTTTTGGAGCCTTTACTTTGCTTTTATTTTGCTTAAGAAACTTGGTGTCTATATATCTTCAATTGAACACTTCGATACTAAAGTATTGTTTAATTTGGTCACACGATCTAGTTGTAGATAAATGTGTTCTTCATAATGTTTTGCATATATTATTTATAAATTATAGGCTCAAATTAAAATGGCACTAACAATGAACGAGTCAAATCATGGTGAATGGGACTCTAATACTAACTTAAGAAATTTTACTATTACTGAAACAGACTCTCCAAGACAAGATCATGAATGTGAACTACAAATAAAACAACCTGTGAGTTGATTAAAATATTTTATATTTAATAAACTTAATTTTGCCCGCTACACTGTATTTTCATTGTTATATCAAAATATCTCTCACATCTTTCGTCTTATGTTCAATAACAAATATTAGTGATGTCACACAACACATTTCATTTTTAGATTAACCATTCAACGAAATATTATCTCTTTATTTTTCCATATTTATGATGACAAAGGCGACACTGACTTTTTCTAACAACGCAACACCATTATATGATCTATATCAAGAAACATCTTTACCTCAATCGCCACCCAGTCCAGCAGTTTTACCATTAGTTCCACTGCTTCAACAGGTAAAACAAGCACTGAACTGCAGTGTTGATAACAATTATTACACAGCTCCAGCTGTTACTGACTTAACGTCAGTTATTGCTCTCTCACCTACCTCAGAAAATTTAACAGTAGAGTTACATCCAAACTTCGTAAATGGTGACACAGAGGCATATGATTACGATAATCAAAAGCCTAAAAAACTGATAAACAGTAAAAAACATGTATGTTATATAGCGGAATGCACTAAAGTCTTTCAAAAACCATCTCATTTGCAAGCACATATTCGTTGGCATAAAGGCGAACGCCCTTTCGCATGTAATTGGGAGGATTGCGATAAACGTTTCTCGAGATCAGATGAACTACAACGACATAGAAGAACTCACACCGGTGAAAAACGATTTGAATGCTGTGAATGTAATAAAAGGTTTACGAGGAGTGATCATTTATCAAAACATAAGAAAACACATACAAGACAAAGAAATATGGTAAGTCATGTTTTATATAATTAAAATTAAAATTTTCTTTAATATCATTATTCATTAACAATTTGTTAACGAGTATTTTTGTTGTTTATAAAGTTTGCAGTCAGATTTATGGGTAATTCAACGACATATCGTCACAACTTAGTCCTTTGATATGGGTCGTGCAGAAATATTAATAACCTGTTGTACTCTTCTTCTAGAGTAACGACATCTTCCATTACAGTTTGGTCCCATAGACGTAATGGATAAAGAGTATATCAGACTGCGAGGAGTTGAGGTTGAAAATAATATAAAATAGATTTCTCATATTTTTAATCTGGCTAAGATCTTTTAGTTTATAAGTCTTTAATAGTTCCTGCATGGAATATTGTTCTCACATATGAAAAACATAGGCTCCCATCTATGGAATGTCTTACCTTTGTGGGTTTTCCCTGATAACTTTAATCCTCAAAAGTTTAAAGTCAATGTTCATAAATTTCTCAAAGAAACTTAACTTGCCTTCTATCCTTATCTTTCGTTGACATGATATCATCGTATATTCAGAAACGTTAATTAGTTCTAGTCTAGTTCTTCAGAAATATTAATCCAAATTCATAAGTTCGTTTAGAAATGGATTTAACTAAGCTTAGTTTACGAGTTACGATGCTTTCAAAGTTTGATAAAACTGAAAATTTCCTTTAAATGTGGCACCACGTGTCGTTGTGTACATAATGCATATAAGTATCACAAAGTTTATTTTATTTTTTGACATCAAGATGATTATTCTATAACCTTGATTTTGTAAAACTTCTTTAATAGTACATTATATACCGAGGTGATAAAGCAAATTTTCTACATTGAGGTGGATATTAATTCGCGAGAAACGAAGTTTCGAGCGAATTAAGCACCGAAATGGAGAAAATTTTCTTCACCGAGGTTTATATACTATTTTTTTTACTACTTGATATAAAAATGCACTAAAACTCTTAATTATTCACAAAATAAAATGTCAATTAATAAGCAAATGGTGAATAAATAAAAATTTTGATTTGGTGAAACATTGTGTATCATATCATTGGATTGCGTATTGGATATTTATTATTCAGGGCTGCTTAGTTAGAAATTTATTTTCAATGAATTTTCTTAAAACTATATAAAGATCACATATGCTTTGCATTAAAAAATATAGCTTTTATTTATTTTTGACATGAATTGAATTGAATTGAAAATCTGTTCAATATTGTTGAGCCAAATTTAGAATTTTTTTAGTCTACAACTCACAACTAAACTAAATTTCAACAGAATTCTGTTTAACACGAATTAAAATTTCAAATAAACTAAGCTATAGTTGCAAAGAAATTTTTGCATTCATTCATTATTTATTATTATTAAAATAAAATCAAAACGCTTATTATTTTTTAATATATTATTATTATTTTAGGAAGAAACTAAAAAAATTCAAAGATGAACTCAGTAACAAACGAACAAAAATTATATTTTCATTATTTACTAAGGTGCTAAAATACTTATTATTAGGTGTGGGGAATAATTATTAGTAACCTTAGCTGAGAAAAATAACTTTTGTCTTGGGTTTTTGAGTAAATAATTGAAATTTCTCATGCAAGTAGTAAAAAAATACTTTTTCATTGTACATATTTTTGTAAGTGGAGTATTGAGTGGTGAGCCTAACCCTTTTATCGTTGTTAATTGTCGCCTGTCTTCAAAACAATTTTCTTACTTCTTTTGTTTCTCATATTATGAAGCGGTTGCAAGATGTTGATTATTTTTATTAAATGTTGGTCAAAAGTTACAGATTACAAAGCACATGGAGATCAACAAGGATAAAATAAAATATGTAGGATGGGAAACAACAAATACAAATTACACTGCCTCTAGAAATTTGAATACTTCTGCAGTAGTATACTCAAACGCAACTCAAGAACAAGGATTAAAAATAGAACTGCCGGTAGGTTGATTCAATATTTGTTTTTTATTTTTACAACTTCATATCATAAATACAACAAAATTCAACAATCCGAAATTCAACAAAATTAATAAAAAGCCCATTTGCTCGGTTTATCGCACTTTTATCATACTAGTCATTTGTAGTTTGTAGTTCTTTTGCCAACTATTGATCATGATATTTTTCTTTAGTATGGGGTTTTGTATGCATCTTCGGTAAGCGTTCTTGATAATCGGACAATAATTTTGTTGCTGTTAATGCTCCGTATAAGAGCGTAGGTTGTTCCTCACATGTATTCATTTTAGCAATTTGAATATTCCAATTAATCATTATTTATATTTTTACCCACAAATGAATTGTAAAACGGATTTTACACCTCTGTTATGTGGCGGAAAGTTATTTTTACGCCTGCAAAATTAAAGACCGTTGCTATAAAATAATCATGAGTCTAGAACATACAAATGAATGTAACACGTTTAATTTAAAGTGAAAATCAGTTTTTGTTTTTTTTCGAATTTTCAAAATGTCTAGCGAGCTTATAAAATTCAAAAAGGAATGTATTTCACAATTAAGTTGTGCATAAAACGTTGTACATACGCTCAGGTTGAAAGAAAGATTCTGTTCTAAGTTTAATAAATTTCAATATGAAACGCGGACGGAAAATTCTTTCAGCCATCGATATGTAAATAACGCATGAAGGGATAAGTTTTTATTAGCTTGTAAATTGTTTGTTAGTTTTTAAAGTATGGATATAATAGCTTCGCATACTTTATTTCATGCTACTGACATACCAGTTTACCTGAGATATCACTAGACAAGCTGATTTTTAGGGCTGCTGGCAGATGAAAAAAAAAAATCAACGAAAATAAATATCACATTTAAAAAACAAACATTAAAAATATTAAAATAAATAAGTTTTTTGGTTAAAGTCAATTTGTAAATTATTTATTTCTGTTATCCGACATTTGTTTCGGTTTTATTTTAAAACGATTTTCAAGAATTGTAATATTATTTAAACAAAAAATTCTTATTTTTTTTTTTAATTAAAAAGTGTTGTGTTATAGGGTTTAGATTTTAGAATATGTGTCACAACAACACATAAATACCTTTTAATACCTAGATCCAGACCTAGGTTCCACAACAACCTGCGTTCTAAGGTGTTGATGCACGCTTTCTTTAAACCTCTGCGGATTGAAGCCACCTGAGACTATGGATTCCGACAAACTATTCCATTTGTATGCAGTTCGGACAAAGAAGTCTTTCTGCGATCTGCCAGTATGACAGCGTGGGATCTCGACCGTTTGACTGGTTGCGGTAGCCGATTGCCGAGTGGAACGGGGGTAAGAATAAGTTTGAGGCATGATGCTGCTGATTTCATGTGAGCACTGTTGATGACGATATTTGTAAAAAACAACGAGGTCAGCAACAGTGCGACGATGTTGTAGGGAATCAGTTCGGCCATTTAGGAGGCCGAGTTTTTTAGACGCGCTTTTTGCCATCGCCATTACATGATCGTTCCAGAGTAGGTCATTTGATACTGACACCCAATAAACGAATGTTTTCACATCTACCCATTGGTTCATCACACATAGTAAATAAAATATCTTTTGGGGAACTCGGTCTTTGATCGGGAAACAATCAACAGCTGTGTTTTGGTAGAGTTCAAATTGACCAGGTTTTGGTCACCTCAATCGGCGACTTTTTTAGGTCTTTATTCACGGTTATGGCAGCGTCTCTCCGGGCGGGATTAATTCGTTCGTGCATTTAACTTTAACTTTTGAAGGAAGGGGCTCGAACGACTTGTGCAGAGTACTATCATCTGCAAAACTATTTATTGGGGTGCTGGTGATTTTCAGCAATTCGTTGATATAAATCAAAAAAAGGGTTGGGGACAATACTGAGCCTTAAGGTACACCAGCGTTAATTAGTTTAGACTCAGAAGAAAATCCGTCTAAGGAGACTGAAACGTATCGGTTGGATAGAAAGTTTTGAATCAGCTTCACAACATTGGGATGAAAACCATACGCAACGAGCTTGTTGATTAAGTTGGCATGCCAGACTCGATCGTTTGCCTTGGAGATTTCTAAAGCGATAACGTATGTTTCACCACCTTTATCAAGTATGCTGTTCCAACAATGCGCTACATAGTCCAAACGGAAGTTGATCTTTTGTTTCGAAAACCGTATTGGCTGTCGGCTACTAAATGATTTGCTTCCAGAAATTTTGAAATGTGTGTATTAATATAATGCTCGTAGACTTTGGATAGGACCGATAGTAAAGCTATTGGCCTATAATTTGAGATATCGGATTTTGGTCCCTTTTTGGGGACGGGCTGGACATTTGCAAACGTCCAGCACGAGGGAAATATACCAGATTTGTAGAATATTTTAGTCAAAGTTGGTGCAAGTTCTTTAGAAAAGGTTTTTAAAATAATGGGTGGAATATTGTCCATTCCTGAGACTTTGTTGATGTTTAACCCCCTTTAAAAGTTTAGCGACTATTTTGGGTTTGAAGTGAAGTTCATTCATATTAACTCCTGAAGACTGGATTTGGGGTATTTCTTTAAGAGTTTCCAAAACAGTGGAGTTCATAGCAAAGCGTTCAGCGAACAAGTTAACTTTTCTTGCGGGATCATTGACGATTAAATCACCATCAATAATATGGTGAATAGAAGATTTTGTACCAGAATTTAAAGAATTAATGGCACTGTAGAAACTCTTGTCAGAAATAGACATAGACGTAAGTTTTGAAGCTTTCGCTCTGTCAATTTCAGACTTTTCGTTTGAGATAATCTGGTTAGATATTATGTTGGCCTTTAGATATTGGGATCGATTAGTGGGAGTTTTGTTATGAATCCAAATATTAAATGATCTACGTTTGTTTCTAAGGACCGTTTTGGCAGCTTTCGAATACAAGTATTTTTGTTTGAGTTTTACTATGGAAAAAGGGACAAATTTACTGATAGCAAATTGAATGGTTTCTGTAAAGTTTTGAGCAGAAACATTTACATTGCCGGTGTAAAAACAATGACGGTCGAAAGGGAAACCATGGAAAAAATTTTGAAGACCACTCTTATCCATTTTTGAGTAGTGAAATATTTTACGGGGTTTGGGAGCTGTAGTTTTAAGTAAATCAGTTTTTAAATGCAATATTTAAAAATATACTTTTTACTGTTTATTTTTAATTTTATTAATAATAATATAAACTTCCTTATAGTAACAATTTGAATTTACCAACCATGATTTGTTGTGGACGTTGAAGCCACCGGTAACGATAACTTCACATTTTTAGTGGATTTTGCTCTAATCTCGTCCACAATTTGTTATGGCTTGGACTTTTAGTTAGCAAAAATATTTACACACAAGAAAAATATAATGAAAAAAAAGGAAATCAAGCGCCCGGGATAATAAGTTGTCCCCAAGGACCAAATCTCGGATTAAGAATCTCTTATCTGCTCGCCTACCTAGTCTATCATATTAAAATTTAATAATAAAATTACAAAAAGGACTTATCTTAGTTAGGAAAGTTGATTGGTGTCTTCTTTGGTTCCCTTCGATATCCACTTATAAGAAAACAGTCCTTCCAAACAGTTGTATCAATTCAGCTTTTCTGACCACACTTATCATCAATTTCAGCTTCAGCCTTTCCAAAACCGTAATTAAATTAAATTAATTATTAATTGAAACCTAATTAAAACCTAATTATATATCAATCCTTAATTAAAATCTAATTATATATCAATTCCAACTTCTGTAACCACACTTGTCATTAATTCCTGCTTCAGTCTTTCTAATCAGTTATATCAATTCAGTTTCTAACTACACTTATCATCAATTTCAGCTTCAGCCTTTCCAAAACCGTAATATCACTTCAGCCTTTTTAAACAATTATATTAATTCAGCCTTTTCAAAACCGTAATATCGATTCAGCCTTCTAAACAGTTATAACAATTCAGCTTTTCCAAAACAATTATATCAATTCCAACTTCTCTAACCACACTTGTCATTAATTCCAACTTCAGCCTTTCTAAACCCGTAATATCAATTCAGTCAAACGAAAGTGATATTTTCTAGCATTTCCAAATCTGGCGAACAAAAAAACTAGTAACAATTAATGTGAAAAGTGGCACTAATAAGTATATTTTATTTTTAATATCATTTCACAAACTTTTGATTTCTTTTTACTTTTAAAACAATGAGGTCTTATTGCTTTGACATTAAACTTGAAGTGACCTACATGAAAAAATTTATTTTACATCATCCGTTTTTTTCAAAACTGACAAAATGAGAATCATTGCATTTCGTTTCTCATTTTACATCGTTTTTTTGGAGGAGAAATTTACTAATTGGATTACATAATGTAGATCTTTTTGTTGCGTTGTTATTTCTTTCTATACCCAAATGTTTTTGCATATTGTGCAGCGTCAAAACCACGACTCAAAATTCCGTATTCACCGAAATGAAATATCTGAATTTAGAGTCGAAAGAAAAACGCTGCTGTTAGTGTTCTATTTCGTGAAACCCTTGAATTGGCATTTGATAAACATTTGTCTGGGATCAAGGAGTCAACAGTGGCTGAAGCACGGGTGAGGGACAGATTCCAATATTCGCGAAATTCCTAGGAATCGACACTGAGTATTGAAATCTGCAACCCGTCCGAACGTCAGCACCATCGAATCCTCGATACAAACCAGTGATACGATACGTCTGAAGTGTGAACTCCAACGACGAAAGCCAGGCGAAAGAACTACCCTACCGAACGAAAAAACATCATTCTTTGATGTCTTTGGCATGATGGACTCCAATGCTTTTGCTGCTCATGTCTTCGCACTCATAAACCACATTACCAATTTTCGCCTTAATTATAGCAGGTAAGAATTTCGGAGCCAATTTAGCAGAAAATTTTGTGGTCGCATCACTCAGGTGGTGTTGACGAACATATACACGTTGTTGTGGAGAGAACGTCCTCATCTTAGCGCGCAGATTGTAGTTGTGTTGTATTTTCTTGAACGCAGAATTCAGGTTTTGTTGAGCGCGTTCTCTGAGTATGACCAAATGATCATACCGATTCACCTCTTCGCCAAGGTTTTCACCAAGCGCGTGAAGGGATCTCATCAGATGATATGTTTTTCCGTCTGATATTGGATGCAATAGATAGTATTGTGAATATTTCGTAGCACTATGTACTGCAGCACGCAAGCATTGCTTTGCGGATTATAAACACCAGTCTTGATATGTTTGACGCCGAAATCTGATAACAAATTCTGGAACGATTTACTAAGAAATTGTTTACCGTTATCGCTATGCAGAAACTCTGGTACTGGTGCCCCATAGGTTAAAAATACGTCATTTTTCAAGAATGCATTCACCTTCGGCGAAGTTGCATCTCGAAGTGGTTTCAATAGTACAAACTTTGTGGCGTGATCCAGAACAATCAGTATGACCGAGTGTAGAACGGGGATACGGTCCCAGAAACTCTATATAGACTTTCTGGCATTTCGCAGGACACAACGTAGTTGTGTACCTGTGACGCCATGCCCGGCAATAGTGGAGACGTCGGAGTAACTCTAACGTCTTCTTTACATCTCCATGAGCAGCAGTGCTATCATCATGATGTTTCTGAATCATGCTCGAAGTCAACGGTTTTGGTAACTAGAGTTTCCACACAGGCACGTCATTAGAAATCGCATCAGGTCTTGGTTCGATACGGATATACAGCCTATCATCCATAATTTTACCTAAAGGAAAATCTTTGGGTGACGACCGTACTTTAGCCATCATATCCGTATACTCTTTGTGCCGATTGCCATCATTGTCGAGCTTTAAATCATTAATGTGATAAAGGTCATAAAGACGAGATAGAGTATCAGGAACTATGTTTTGGGTATCTTTTTGGTGGACAATGGTAAAATTCATGTGTTGGAGTTTTAGGCTTCACCTAGCCAGACGACCACTTAAGTCTTTCTGCAACATAAGCCACTTCAGACTTGAGTGATCAGTCACAATAGTGAATCGGTGACCTTCAACATAGCCCCTGAATTTCTTCACACTAAGAATTGCCGCAAGGCATTCCAACTCAGAAACCGAATAGTTTCGTTGAGCTTTATTTAATTTCTTCGACATGAAGGCTATCGGACACTCTTGACCTTCCGTATCAACCTGATACACAACGCTACCAACCCCTGTCAGACTAGCATCGCATCTAATAAAGAACTCTTTATTGTAGTCAGGGTTAATCAGAACTGGTGCTGTAGTCAGCAATTTTTCCAAGTTTTCAAAAGCTAATTGGGCTTCAAAAGTTCATTTCAGCTTGCCAGAACTCTTCTTTAACAAATCGGTAATTGAAGATACCACTCTCGCATAATTTGGTATGAACCGTTGGTATGAACCGGCCATACCCAGAAGACGACGTATCTGCTTAACATTTGATGGAGCTGGGTATTCCGCAACAGCTCTTACTTTTCCTGGATCCGTTCGTAGACCATCTTCACCAACCAAAAATCCTAAATATTTCACCTCTTGCAGGACGAACTTGCTTTTCTTCAGGTTGATTGTTAACCCAGCCAGCCGCTCTTATCAATGATGAAACTTTGGACAGCAGTTCCACATGTTCCTGGAACGTGGAAGAGACTACCAATAGATCATCCAAATAAACGAAGACATTCTCGTGATATTGGTGTGGAATCACCTTATGCATTAGCCGACACATTGCACAATCCATAAGGCATAACCTTGAATTGGTACAATGGATGACCACGCACTGTGAAGGCTGTCTTGTCTCTAGATGCTTCTGCCAGAGGGATCTGCCAGAAAGCATCTTTGAGATCAATACTAGAAATGTACTTCGTGCTATTTTAGACGACCTAGTAAGCCATCAATCAAGGGAAGAGGGTACGCGTCCTTTTTGGTCAGAGAAATGACACGACGGCTATCTATACACAATCTGTTTTTACCAGATTTTTTTTGAACCAAGACCACAGGCGAGCACCAAGAGCTATTGGACTCCTCGATCACGTCCATTTGAAGCATCCGGTCGAGTTCAGCATAGATACTTAGTTACACAGCCGGCGATAATGCCTCTGTTTAACAGGTGCATTATCACTTACATCGATGACATGTTCAACCAAAGAAGTCTTTCCGAGCCCAGACACTTCAAAGGACGGGAAAGAATCCTTGATCCTTTCTAACTCTTGAAGCTGGTCAGTGGTGAGGTTGTGCATATTTGTATCAGTTGACTCCGTACGTGTCAGTTCGCTGACAAAGAAAAGGAACAATACCAAATGTTGCGTTGTTATTTCTTTCTATACCCAAATGTTTTTGCATATTGTGCAGCGTCCCAAATTTTTGTCAGTATATTAAAAAAGTTTGGGTTACGTTTGTTGGGAGACCGGTATAAAGCTATTGTAAAAAAAGTAATTTGTGGAATACAAATCTTTAAAACCATTGTATTGAAGCCATCACCGTGTAGTTCAAAATTTGGAAAGCTTGTATACGCAACACTCTCATGAATGAATGCGCATACGCCCTGATGGAGTTTGAAAGCTGATTCAAGCCTATATTTGGAATTAAGCGATTCTATAAAGGGAAAATTTTCAAAAACTTGTGTTTCTGTAAGGAATAGAATGTTCGTATTGTCGTGCTCAAGATGATGTTGCACGTGGTCATGGTTAGCGTTCAAGCCGCAGATGTTTTGAACATGTATTTTAAAATTTTTTATTGACTCATATATGTGTTGTCCCTGCAAATTCCGTGGACATGCCGCTTTATGGGCGGGTGGATTGCGCATATTTGCTTTACCACTTGCAGACTTATATCTTTTATGTTGTACTGCCATATATATATCAAAAGGTTTATTTTATTTTTTTATGTTTTATTAAAGAATAGATAACTAAGCAAAAAATCTTATCATACAATAAAATATGACATATGCCAATATTTCATGATAAGATGAAGAAATAATAACAAAATAATAAGTGAAAAACATTGTGAGAAATTTGCAGAAAACAAAACAAAACTAATTGCCAATAATCCAGCTGATGCAGCGCACCCCAGACGCACTGCTCGCTATCTCAATCGAGGCACAAAGCCCACACATAAAGTTCGTCCGCCAGCACCCTAAGATATCATCTTGGCTAATGATATCTGTTGCCATTGCCAGTGGTATGTATCAGTGGATATCTCACGCTAACTCATATGAGTGAGTGTATGTACAACGTTTTACGAACAACTGCACAACTTAATTGTAGAATAAATCAATTTTTAAATTTTTTAAACTCGCTAAACATTTTGAAAATTATACTAAACATGATTTTTTCTATAAATTTCATTCAATAATTTATTTGTTTGTTCTAATTTTATGATTATTTTACAGGCGGCAAAGTAGAAAAATACATTAATGTTTTATATAGCAACGGGATTTTATTTTACGGGCGTTAAGTTTGACTTTCAGCCACTATAACTAGGACTGTCATAGAAAATATGTTTTCTATCTATGAGTTTAAAACAGAAAGTTCGCTTTTGCTGTTTAGCGAGCATTTTTTAATTTTTTCTGCTCTTAATCGGAAAGTAAAAACACAAGTAAAACCAAAGACATAATGGACAAAGACATAATATTAAAATTTATTAATTTCTTCTCCCCAAAACACTTTTGATTTTTTGGCTCTATAACCCGAGGGCTTCTTTTTTAAAAAAGGCATAAATCTTTTATATTTACTAATATCCAAATTTTCTTTAACGATGAATGTTGAGTTTAACATTGAATAATTTGAGCACATTGTTGAAGACTTTTTTGTCTGCGATAGTTCACCAAAATATACCACGTTCTTACACCAATTGATAAATAATAGGTAAGCTTTTTCATACCGGACTTTAGATTTTTCAGGCAACAGATCTAAAGTTAAATTGTTGGCTGCTTCTTTTATAATGAGTGCTAATTATATCACTTTCATCACTACTGCTCATTTCAAATTATTTTTATTTAAAAATAGATATAAACTCTGTATAAATTTTAAATTTTTTAATTTAAAATTTTAACTTGACGTCCGATACGTTTTTAAAACAACAAATAAATGCCTCACTGGCAACTTTGATCGCATTTGTCGGCAGTCGTTAAAAAAATAGTATGTATACTTTGAGCAGAAAGTAACATGGCTGGTCTGACATGATTGCTGGTTTCGGCTGCGCCTCAACCAGCAATTTTCATACACGAGCAGCAATGTAGTACTTTCTGTTCTTAATATACAATCAATTTACGATTCGTTTGTGCGTAATAGTTATTTACATATCGAGAGCATATTTACATATCGAGCCTGCGGTTCATTTTGAAGCCCGACGCTAATCGAGGACTTTTATTGAACCAAGGGCGTTATCTTTCTTTCAACCTGAGTGTATGCACAACGTTTTACGCACAACTGCACAACTTAATTGTAGAATAAATCAATTTTTGAATTTTTTAAACTCGCTAGACATTTTGAAAATTATACTAAACATGCCATGATTTTCTCTATAAACTTCATACAAATAATTTATTAGTTGGTTCTAAATTTATGATTATTTTACGGGCGATTATTTTACGGGCGACAAAGTAGGAAAAAACACTAATGTTTTATATAGCAACGGGTTTTTATTTTACGGGCGGAATGTTCAACTTTCAGCCACGATAACTTGGATGTAAAATTTGTTTTACGATTCGTTTGTGCGTAATAGCTATTTATGTACCTAGGGCGTTATGTAGGTTATTGCGCCCGGAAAGCGACGTTATCTATCCCGAGGGCCTCTGGCCCGAGGGATGGATGTCGCTAGATGGGCGCAATACCCAGTAACCCCAGTGGTGCATACAAGATTTTATGCTTCACTTAATAAGCTAAAAACTAAGAAAGAATTTAATTTGTTAGTCTGTATTGATATGCAGAAAAAGACAAATTTATCATAGTATGCCAAGAAAATAACTATTTTGAAGTTTAAAATAAATATTTGTTGTTTGTACGTTGCTATGTAAACAAATTCTCCTAAATTTTGTAGCGTATGACAAAAATATTGTATGATGTTTAAAATAATTTGATAGTTTTGGAAAACTATATGAACATTTAATAACAAAAATGTTGCTAAACATTTTTAAACAAATGTAAAAATCTTTTACTAGCTTAAATTGAATAAGAATTTTTTACATTTTGTAGACAAAACTACAGTTAAAATAATTTTATTTAGTTTTTTAGCTTCTTAATAGCGGGTGTTATGAATTCATAATGCCCTCTCATATCGCCCCGGTTTTTATGAATGTGTTTATATATCGCGTATCCAAGACATTACAACAACTTTATATCATTGTGAAGCATAAATAATATTACAATCCTTGAAAATGGTTTTAAAATAAAACCGAAACAATTGTCGGATAACAGAAATAAAAAATAATTTACAAATTGGCTTTAACCAAAAAACTTTTTTATTTAAATAATTTGCAAGCCAAATATCATATCATACATTAAAAATATTAAATCAAATTAAATCTCACTAATCGCTATCGAAACTTTCGATGCTAAAGTATTGTTGGATTTGTTATTAGTGTTTTTAATTTTTATGCTAGTAGACCATAAAATCTTTTACGGAATCCTGATTATGTACCAATTCGATTCACTATGTACTTATTTAAGATCCTGTATAGAGCAAAATTATTGAATTAACAAAAATGCAACTCCCATAGTTTTTCCGCTTTGACTAGGTGTGAACGAAAGCTAACCAATCTGTATTCGCGAGGTAGCTTTCTCAGATATTATTTCTAAATTATAGTTTCAAATTAAAATGGAACAAACAATAAATGAAGCAAAATATGTTGGTAGGGAATCAGCAAAATCAACTATTACTAATTTAAGAAGTTTTAAAATTATTCCATCAGACTTTTCGAGAACAGATCATGAAAGCGGACCACAAATAAAATTGTTTAGGTATTAGAAGTATTTCATGGTAGTGACAATAGTAAATTACATACATACCGAGATGAAGTCTTTCATTTCCGCCTAGGACTTAGATTAAAACTTGTTATGAAACTTGCTACTGAGATTTGTATGGTAATTTAAAAATAAATTTTAAACAAATATTGAATTTCTTTTCGAATTTTAACTCCAACTAGATTCAACCTAATCTAGTTGACTAAAATGGAGATTTTACTTTTAGTGAAAAAAATTACATAGATCTGAGCTGCCACAGTAAAGTCATGTTTACCTTTTAATATGAGCACTGAAAGCTTCACATTACCGACAGTTATGAAGATAAAATTCTTCAGCCTGATCAAAAGATTATCAGCTCTTTTAAGCGAACGCAGAGTGGAGAGAGTTTATATGCTTCTAGGAATCCAGCAAATGGATGGACGTGCTGAAGCTTAAGCATCATGTTTTGAATGAAAGAATTGTAGAGTAATTTCCTTTTTTTAAAACTTTTGGCGAAATTAGTTGTCACTACTCTTGGCAAATACTATGATATATCAAATGAAAGAGTAGACCAAGACGAATATCGTTATGAAGGTTCAGCTTAATAGAATAACGGGTATAAGATAACCATCATTTTCTGTAGATATTTTTTCTTTTTTTATGAAAAACTCGTTGAAAAAGTAATCGCTAGGTGCATTTTTATTTCCCAACCGGTCGAGAATTATTTAAGTTCCAGCAGTAAACAAAAACCAGTAATAGCTTACTTCCAAGCTTTTTAAAGGTTAGAAATAGCCGTTTTACATATTTGGTGGTGAATACAATTGATGTCAAATACATTTTATTATTTTTTTTCATTTTATTTTTAAAATCAATATGTGTTTTATTTATTTTTTTCCATGTGTTTGATGGTGAAGTTGGTGTCGTCTCTTTCTAACAACGTTAGAGAGTTACATGAATCCGATCAAGAAACCCTTTTACCACAATCCCAAATTTGTCTAGTAGCATCACCGATAATGCCAAAGCTTCAACATATAAAACAGGAACCGCTCGATCAACTGTTGATTGTTGACAATGGTCATTGCAAAGCTGCTACACTTACTGATTTAACATCAGCTATTGCTCTCTCACCTACCTCATCGAATTTACCAGCAGAGTTAGATCCAAAATTAGAAAATGAAGATATAAACGCAAATGATTCTGATAATCAAAAACCTGTAATAGCGACGAACCGTAAAATGCATCCATGCACGGAATGCACTAAAGTTTTTCACAACCCATCTCATTTGGCAGCACACGTTCGCTGCCATAGACAAGAACGTCGCTTTGTATGCAATTGGGAGCATTGTGATAAACGTTTCAAGAGATCAGATGAATTACAACGACATAGAAGGACACATACCGGTGAAAAACAATTTGAATGCTGTGAATGTAATAAAACGTTTACGAGGAGTGATTATTTATCGAACCATAAGAAAACACATACAAGACAAAGAAATATGGTAAGTAATTTTTTATTTAATTAGATTTAAATCTTTCAGTTTTTATAATTTACACTGCTTGTCGTTGAGTAACATCATATCTTATATTTTCTTTTTGTATGCACAGATCGTTAAAAAAAAGTTATCGCCACGTCATTTTTATGTCCCAACCGGTCGAGAATTAGTTAAGTTAGAGCAGTAAATAAAAGACAGCAATAGCTCACTTCCATCCAAGTTAAAAGTTCAGCAGTGAGCTATTACTGTTTTTTATTTACTGTTAGAACTTAATTAATTCTCGACCGGTTAGGACATAAAAATGACGTAGCGAAAACTTTTTTTAACGACCCACAACATGTTTGGTGGTGAACACAATTTCTTTCACACATTTCGTTGTTTTTTTATTTTCATTTTATTTTTAAAATTAATATGTGTTTTATTTATTTTTTCCATATGTTTGATGGTTAAGATGATACCGGTTCTTTATAATAATGTTAGAGAATTACATGCATCAGATCAAGAAGCACTTTTAGCACAATCGCAAACGTGTCCAGCAGCACCACCCATAATGCCAAATGGCAAACCCATATGCCTTCAACATATAAAACAGGAACCGCTCGCGCCCGATCAACTGTTGAGTTTTGATAATGATCATTACAAAGCTGCTGCACATACTGATTTAATATCAGTTATTGCTCTCTCACCTACCTCATCGAATTTATCAGCAGAGATACATCCAAAATTAGAAAATGATGATACAAAGGCAAATGATTCTGATAATCAGAATCCTACAAAACCGATCAACCGTAAAATCCATGCATGTATGGAATGCACTAAAGTTTTTCACAAACCATCTCATTTGACAGCACACATTCGCTGCCATAGCGGAGAACGTCCCTTTGTATGCAATTGGGAGAATTGTGATAAACGTTTCACGAGATCAGATGAACTACAACGACATAAAAGAACACATACCGGTGAAAAACGATTTGAATGCTGTGAATGTAATAAAAGGTTTACGAGGAGTGATCATTTATCGAAGCATAAGAAAACACACATTAGACAAAGACATATGGTAAAAAATTTTTCTATTTAATTAAATTTAAATTTTTCAGTTTTTATAATTTACACCTGCAGTTGACACTTAGTGTAAGTATTCAAATAACATTATGTTGAGCACTTGTTACTGGGTACTGCAGGATATAGTTTTTTACGCAGGATATTTATTAATTTCCTAACGATTCATTTTTCAAATTTTTTGTTAAAAGTTTTCAGAGTTGTTGTTAGGATTTGATTTTGTTACGTATATTTGCTTATATGAAACAGCTTCGTGAAATTTTAGAACTGAAAACTTCCAAATTTTACACTTAAAAACATGTTCTACTTCCAATCGAAATGCAGTTATCTCAACCTAGCCGTGTGGGCAGATATGACGAATAGAACTACAGAATTGATTCAACAACTGTACAGTTAGAGAACGATGTAGATGAGACAATCACACGTAATATTTATGTGAAAATAAAATATATATGTGTTATTATGGTTTTCCATATTATTCACTGTTTGTGTGCTTTTGTCACTTTTGAATTGAAATGCAATATTTAAAAATATACTTTTTACTGTTTATTTTTAATTTTTTTTATTTTATTAAAAATAATATAAACTTCCTTAAAGTAACAATTTGAATTTTATTTTTTATTTTATAGAATATCGATTTCGACTTACGTCATCCTCAGTTCAGTTCTTGATAATAATTTAAGAACTGAGGATGACGTAAGTCGAAATCGATATTCTATAAAATAAAAAATAAAATTCAAATTGTTATTATAAGGAAGTTTATATTATTATTAATAAAATAAAAAAAAAATTAAAAATAAACAGTAAAAAGTATATTTTTAAATATTGCATTTCAATAAAATATAGTTCAAAATGAAAGTTTTATAGTTTTAAAATGAAAAATTAATGATATAAGGCCAAAGAAAATTTTTTTCATGAAAATAGTTATTAAGTTTTTTTAACTACTGTTATATTGGATATAACACTTTATATTTTAAATAAACCGCATTCTGTTATCAGAAAAATGTAAACGTCCCAATCACGGTGAAATTGTTTGCAAATATTTTTTCTTTGTTTGAATAATAAACTGCCAACTTCGTGATGACGTTGTCATTACTTTAATTTTTTTCAGTACAGAAATAAAAACTTCAGTTCTTTTCTGTGTGAATTCTGTGTATCAAAAGATATTGTACGGTGCCCTTTTTATATTTCTTAACTAGCCGTTAGCACCAAATGTTTAATTCCAGATTATCAAAAAATAATATCATAATTGTTGGTTGTTAAGCGCGGCTGTCGGCTGAAACATAAAACATAACACATAACAATGCTGTTATGTTTTATATTTCTTAACTTTTTGAAACAGTTAAGAAATCCAATGATGTTTGTCTTTAATATGATTTTTTGCACATCCGAAATGGTGGATATTTTACCGTTAGTGATAATTAAAACAAAACATTTCCGACACCAATTTTACTTCACCATTTAAAAAAGGATATCATGACCAAGGAATGGAGATTAAAGATGACAGTCAATGTAGTGTTTCAGAAGTGACTACACCAGATATTGATGTCTCTTGTATCTACAGATATAACTGTTCAAACAAATAAAATTGTGGTAAACCTTTTACTGGGATGGAACCGATGGATCAACTAAATCGGTCAAAATATACATACTGGTAAAAAAACTATTTCAATGCGACGAATGTGGTAAAATGTTTTTGAAAAGTGATTTATCGGGTCATATAAGAACACATATTTTCTTTCATCTATTTGTATTATTTATTCTATTTGTAACAGTCAACTAATTTTCCTAAAGATTTATTTCTGGGGTTCTGTTCACAATTCCAATTCCATTATCAAACAAAACTATGCGATCATCACAAAATATTTGCAATGTTATATCTTGTTTTTGTGTCTAATTTCTTAATTATTTTTGCATTTGCAGTACCAACAACTATTTAAAATAAATGAGCTAGGTGAAAAACTTGCTCAGGTAAGCATAATAAAATTCACTAATTCAATATATCTAGACGCATGTACCGTATATTTTTTAGAAAACTGAGAATCAAAGTCTTGAAAAATCAACACTGGATATTATTGAAGATTTAGATACAGAAATCGTTGTAACTAAAAGTGAGAAATTAGACAAAAACTGCAACAACCATTTATAACATTTTTATTAAATAGAATAATCTAATTTTTTTAATTTATGTTGACAATTTGTAGTATATATGTATGTATGAATATTCAAAGATCTTACTAAATAGTACTAGTAGTAGTAACAAATAAAAATACAATCTATTATTCTTTTTATTTATTTATGGTCTTATAGTCCAGTCAAAATAGACTCAACTATGAAATTCTTTTCTTACGACCATGAAAAGTCTCCTGCAATCTAACACGTGCAAAACAAAATTTATTCAAGGTAAAGGATTGCATGTTATGGCAATTTTGAAAACTGCAAACTTGGAATTCTCACTGATATAACGTTTTCCACACCACCCAGTGGCGTAGCTAGCATGGGTGGCACCCGGGTCGGATATTGTGGTGTCACCCCAAGAATGAAAACTGTCAATATTAATAAAAAGCCAATAAACGTGGGGGGGGGGGGGGGGGGGGGGCAATATAAAGCAACAAAAATTTTCATAGAACGAAAAAATTATATTGTAAAACATTTCCATAATATGGAATCAACTTAAAATTCAACTTAAGTAAATTAAATAAGTGATGCAGAAGTTTCAACTTCGAAATTATCATCACTTCAACGGCGTAATCGATAGCGTGTCGGCCTAAGGATTCGAACCAGGCACTGAGAAGGATAGTTCGAATTCATCCGAAAAATGCGAAGTGGAGTTTTTTTTCTGAGAAACTTCCAACCATACCTTTGAATTGAAAACATTTTAATTACTTCTTTACTTACTTGAGTTAAATTGATCTCAAAAAATCCCCTATACTGTAATATATTTTTTTTAAATACAAGAAAAGTGCAACGTTCAAATATTATAAATAAAAAAAAATCCCAGCGGCAGGTCTATATCTGCTAGATATAGTTAGATTTCGGGGTCAGACGGTTTTGTATCCAAATAAAATTAGATGTGTCAGATTAGTTTAAATAAAAAATTTAAGTAGAAACAGAAAAATTCAAAAAAATTACCGAACCAAATTAAATACATTATCCGAACTAACTTCATCAATACAATTTCGGAACAGTTTTATTTAAGTTGGTTTAAACTACTTTTAATAACATATTCAATCCACCAAAGATCAAATGAACTACGTCACAACTACAATTATACCATCACACATAATTTATAATCAAACAATTCTATTTCAAAATCATCTTTGTTGTTGTATTTTTTTGTTCTTATTTAATCTTTTTTCAAACGATTACTTATAGCATTTTCGATTGAGAACCAGTTCATAACTAGTTCTTTTTTTTCAATACAAAAAAATTATTTCCCCTCCAAATCATGTTCGATTGAAGCAAAATAAAAAAACTAGTGCTGAACTGGTTGTGCATTTTTCCCCCTTTTGAAGAACTAGTTTTATTTTCAGTTACTTTTGAGTTTTACTTATACTATGACAAAAAGTACACACAACAAACGCTAAATCAAAACGTTATAATTATAAAGCAGCATCATCTAAATAATTTAATTTTATTTTTAATTATTTAACATATATATTATGAAATTAGTTTTTTTTCGCAAAATGTATTGTTTTTTTATTGCTTTTCAAACATTCCAAAATAAAAGAATTAATAAAGTAACCAATTCAATTTACTCATACAATAACACTGAATATTTGCATGTTCGATTGAAAAAAAGAACTCGTTAAGAACTAGTTATTAAGAAGTTCTTCAAGCGAAAACAACATTAGTAAAAAAAAATAAAAACAAAATAGATTTTGATAATTTTTCTATGGTATTAAATGGCTAAATATTTCTTGCATAGGTTCATTATAACGCTTATAAAATTGAAACCTTTTGAGCTAGATAGCTGAAAATTTTTGAAGCTATAGTTTAAAAGTCAGCTTAAAAGTTTAGATAAATTTCAATAACATAAACATAAAAACGATATAAGCATTGCCTTTTGCGTTTGTTTTAATTTCAACAGCTCTAGGGTCTCAACCTTTAGGCCCGCTATACACTTGAGCTAAACTATGAGAACTATGCGAACTATAATGGGTGGTGTGGAAAACGTATATCAGTGAGAATTCCAAGTTTGCAGTTTTTAAAATTGCCATAACATGCAATCCTTTACCTTGAATAAATTTTGTTTTGCACGTGTTAGATTGCAGGAGACTTTTCATGGTCGTAAGAATAGAATTTCATAGTTGAGTCTATTTTAGAATAAAACCAAACGTACCATAAAAGAAATGTTATTTATAAGTGCAAATAAGAAAGCCGTAAATTTCAGAATGGATACGGAAAATCTTAGCAAATCTTATGCCCAAATGATTGAAATAGTGATGAATCATCAAAAGGTAAACCGAAAAAATACCTACACATCTTGATTCCAATGAGAGAAAAAACATAATAATAAAAAAAAGGAGAATAGTATATTCTTGTATGAGCTAGAATGAAGGCAATTCTTCACGAGGATGAAGTTTCCCGAAACGAGCGTAGCGAGTGGAGGGAATCATCCGAGTGAAGAATTGCCTTCATCCTAAGCGAATACAAGATACTATTTTATCCACGACTACAAATATTTCAAATAATTTCATTCATGTTTTCCTGTAAACGTTTATATCGGTATATTGCAATATTTCTATGAAAATAAAAACAAAATAAAACTTGTTTGTTTATTTTATATGTATTGTTCGTGTTTTATCTCGTTTATATTACTATACCAACAAATCAAGTTTTTAATTTGTTAGGGGAATTTTGAATAAATAAAGCGCAATAAAATAAATAAAAAAGAATTTGATATATAAAAAAGGAATGAATACAATTACAATGAAAGATATACGCATGGAAAGTAAATATTCTTTAGTAGTCGTTGATAAATATGTTTATTTAATTTCTTGATTACAATTAAAATAATATCATAGTCTATCATCTGAGTTCTTACCAAATGAGCTTGAGCCCTTTGTGTAAGACAAACAACCAAAGTTATTATAAATTGTAGACTAAAACACATCTTAAAATTTAAATTTATTTAATTTTTACGGTTGTGTTAAACATTTATAAAAAAACATGCGAACTATGTTTTTAAAAAAATAATGTTTTAACGCGAATAATATTTTTTAAACAAAATGTAATGAATGTAATGTTTCCTTTTTTATTTTCTTTTTTGAAATGTTTTGTTTCCGTAATGTTTTTTTATATAATTGCGTTGTATTCAAAAAACATAGTTCGCATAGTTCACATAGTTTAGCTCAAGTGTATAGCGGGCCTTAGACTTGAGCTATTTTTTTTTTTTAAATTTTGGAAAGATTTATATTGTATATACGTGAGCAAAAGTTTTCAAATGTGAGCTTGGCCATTTTCATCTAGATCAAGGACAGCAAAGTTTAGTAAATGTTTAAAACAGCTGATTTTTGAGGAACCTGAAACGCCAAGGTTGTCATCTGGATAAAAATGGTAAAAAAAGGATCAAATATTCAATATTTTTAAATTTTATTAAAATATTATGATTCAAACGGAAGTTATAGCGCCCTAGATTATTCAACTTTTTAGGCTCTAGCCGCTTAACAGGTACCCGGATATGGCCAGTTCACGAACTTGTCCAAGACATTATTTGCCGAAACATTACATGTAATGTAATTAATTGAGGCGTGAAGACGTAAAATATGGCAATAATTGAAGACTACAATAATTATGTTTTCAACTCAAATTATTGTAGTCAATTATCTTATGTGGTTTTCTTTTGACTTTTCTAAATCAATTTATAAATTTGGGTCTGAGCGGCTGTCTACTTTTAAATTTGAAAAATTTCGTATAATATCATATTCTGCAATTGCGTATTGAAATATTTATAAAAGATTCAATTAATTTGTACATAAAATAATTTTGTTTTATTCATTCATATTTGTTTTCAATTTAAATTACTTCATTTTAGACAAAAGCGTCTCGTTTTTAGGTAGATTTCATATAAAAATCTACCTATTGCAATGGGCTTCATCTCGGAATTTCGGAAAAATTTTTGTGCCAAACGACTATATATGATAAGCGGAGACGAAAAAACAAAAAAAAAAAAATTTATATATATATATATATATATATATATATATATATATATATATATATATATATATATATATATATATATATATATATATATATATATATATATATATATATATATATATATATATATATATATATATATATATATATATATATAAACGATATGAGATATAACGAAAACGACCGGCACTCTCACGGTCGCATTTGTTGAGGTAGATCAAAAAAATTTTCTGTACTTGTGTGTTCTAATAATATCTTGGACAAGTTCGTGAATCAGCAAAATCCGACACGTGGTTAAGAAACTAGAGGCTTTTTCTGAAAAAAATTGATTTTTTAAAACCGTTATAACGGCCGTTTGGATACTAATATTTCAAAAAATTTAACAAATTTAGAATTTTTAGAATCTTTTTTATCAATTTGTTTTAAAAATAGCCCTCTGCAGTTACAGGTTCCTGAATGAGCGGCTCCAACAAAAAAGTTTACAAAAAAAAATTTTTTTTTTAAACAACCGGCACTCTCACGGTCGCATTTATAAGGCCAGATCAAAAAACCTTTTCTAAAAATGTGCGTTTTATTAATATCTTGGACGAGTTCGTAAATCAGCCCAATCCGACACATGGTTAAGAAACTAGAAGCTTTATACTAGAAAAAAACTCTGTTTTTTAGATCCGTTATAACGGCCGTTTGGATTCTAATATTTTTAAAAACTTCATAAATTTAAAATCTTTGGAACCTTCTTAATCAGTTTCTTTCAAAAAAAAGACCTCTGCAGTTGGAGGTTTCTGAGTGAGCGGCTCCAACAAAAAAGCTTGTAAAACACAAAATGCGTTTGAATCAACCGGTGCTCTCACGGTTACATTTGTAGAGCCAGATCAAAAAACCTTTCTTAAAAATGTGTGTTTTATTAATATCTTGGAGGAGTTCGTAAATCAGAAAAATCTGACACATGGTTAAGGAACTATAAGCTTTATACTAGAAAAAAAAGTGGTTTTTTTAATCCGTTATAACGGCCGTTTGGATACTAATATTTTTAAAAACTTCAGAAATGTAGAATTTCTGGAAACATTTTAATCCGTTTCTTATAAATATAAACCTCTGCAGTTAGAGGTTTTTGACATGTTGGCTTCAACAAAAAAGTTTGCAACAATCCCCAACTACAATTACCAAAAACCTTATAACAGTCAATGTCAACCTTATAACAGTCAAAAACATAAAAGATTTGAATACAAGAAATTAATTTTTTTTTCTTAGAAATAAACTATTTTGATATTTTGCAGCAATTGCACGACATATGATATAGAGTAGGTTTGTGTCATAAATTGTCACACACATGTTCTGTGGTAGATTTGATATTTCTTTGTTGCAAAATTGGATAGATATAATTTTGCTTGTAGGTAGCTAATTTTCTTTTTAAAATTTGTTCGATATCTGTTTGAAATCAGCTTGTTTTGTTTAAACTAATCTAATACATCAGATTCTACTGGCACACAAAACTGTCTGATCTCGAAATCTACCTATTTCTAGCGGATATACGTGCCGCTTGGACTTTTTTTTCTATGATGCATCTTTTTTCATCCACCCAATGAAATATAATATTTTAATTCACTTCTGTCCGGTCTACCGAAATGGTAGGTCGTTAAAATGAATCACAGTAAACCTAAACCAAATAAAATTAGATAAAATTAAATGAATGCAATTTGAATTGAATGTAACTTTTAGTGTTAATAGTGTAATCAAATCAAAGTGAAATTAAAATGGTAAAACTTATAAATGGTTTAAACAGCATTTAGAAAAATATTATAAGGTAATTAATGTAATGTCGTCTAAAAACACGTGTTTTCAATTAACACAGGTTGGTTAATTGAGATTCAGAAATTCAAAACTCACAAAAGTGATACCTTAAATAAGAAATATATTCGGTAATATTCGAATAACTGTAAAGAATTAAAGTGTTGAAAAATTTTTGCTGAAAAACATTCTAGTCGTCATGTTTAAGCGCTTTATACGACACATGGTATGGTACACATCACCACATGTCTTTCAAAGATTAAATCGAAGACGCCGCTCAATAAACATAATACAAATCTAAACTAATAAAATGATGTAACTTATACGGACCATGAGGAATTTATATCATCTTCACAGGATCCCAAAGGATGGATGGGATTTTCAAGAATTGGAATTATCACATGGAAGATATCCATGCGTTGCGTCACATGTGGCAAAGGAAATAAAATAGAATATCATGAAATTTAACAAGTATAAATTATACAAATGCGTCTTCTGTCACCTGATTTGAAATAAAAACACCGGATTCGTCAAAAATACATAAGCCAAATGTATCGGAAATTTTGAGGTTTATTGCAGATATATACCGGATTTGTCACTACACACCCTATAAGTCTAATGTATCGGAAATTTTGGGGTATTTATTCCAGATACATATACCGGATTTGTCACTTATTATACCCTATAAGTCTAATGTATCGGAAATTTTGGGGTTTTTTATTCCAGATACATATACCGGATTTGTCACTAATTACTTTATAAGCCTAATGTATCGGAAGTTTTTGAGTTTTTATTCCAGATGCATACACCGGATTAGCCATAAATTTGCTCGAAAGAGACATTTACCTAATAAATCAAATCTAAAATTTAACATAGAAGTCTAACACCTTGTTGTCAAGAGGGTCGTCTTTGTATACTGAGTTGTACTCTTAGAGTATATATAAATATAGAGAGAACATAACTTTAAAATTGTATGAAGAGAGACATAAGAAATCGTGTTCACAAAAATGTCATATTCAATTTCTCATTTCGCCATTTGCATTTCTGTTTATTAACAACAACCAACTATTGTATTAAATTATAAATTAAAAACAATTAAATAATTTAAAACGAAACAAAAAGTACAATCTATTATTTTTAGTTGTGCTAATTTTTATAAAATGAATGAAAATAATTACGAGAGTATTTTACATTTATTGTGTTATTTCCAGTGATTTTATAATAGTGAATATTTTATTATTTTATAATGCCAATGTTCAAATATTTAAGTTATGTATACATCCTGAAAGTATATTATGAAAACTAGCTGGCGACCAACTTTTCATTATTGCGTAGTTTATTTTTAATAGATAAAAGATTAAAATTTATATGTTTGGTTAGAATCAAATCCTAATCTGTCATTTTTCTTATTTCTTTTTATATAGTAGCAGTGAGGGAGAAACTATTATATTTTTGTGTTAGGTTTTTTTCTTATAGATTTAAAAGAAATTTGCAATAATTGTACAATTTTGAATCAAATGAAAAATTTTCGCACGTCTTTGGGAAGACAAACCGGTTTCTCTCTCAGAGAAATAAAGGAAAACAAACAAACAAAAAAACGATTTGACAGAAGATCAGTCACCATTAATATTAGTTATGGTGGTCGGTTGGTTGTACTACTGTTGGAGTAATTTTTTGACAAGAAGGAAAAATAAATTTTAAGGTATTGTTTTGTCAAGAAGGGAAGGTCTATATTTACGGACGTCAAGGCTGAATTATGCTATACTTTACAAAATGAAGATAGAAAATAATTAAATAATAAAATTATAAGCTAATTGAAGAAAATTTCGATACAGTTTCTGTTAAATAATAAGAATAGTTTTAGGTGAATTTCACATGAATTGAATAATTAAGATTATTAATGTTAGATAAAATAATAATAACTTTTTATTATTTTATTACAAATTATATTAAATTTCTACTCATAACACAATTAAACCACATTCTAATTAATGAATTCAAATATATTTGCTTATTGAATTATCGCAAATTTATATTACACAATATACAATTTAAATTTAAAATAATTTTACTCTTATTGTTATAATAACTCTTATTTAACTCAAATCACATGAATTAAAAATTGCTTACATAATGATTTATCGTATCAATTATAATATAATTTAATTTATAATCAATGAATTCAAACAAAACAATTTAAAACCTCTATACATTATAATTACTGCAGCCAAATTCTGTAATTGTGAAGCGGTGAAGTGATAAGTTTTTTAATGAAAAGAAACGAAGAAATTTTTATCACTTCACCGCTTCACAGTTACAGAATTTGGCTCCTGTTCACCGATAACAAACTAATATTAAAAATACACTAGAAAACTATACTAGATTGGAACATGGAGTGTCATGAAAAGGTGGAGAGCGTCTCCTCCAGCGACGGAATGACAGATACTAATCATTTATGATAAAGGTCTTGCGCATGACGGTACTGGAGGACCTGTTTCCCACCTTTCATGACAGGTTACCATGTTCCAATCACCAAATTCATACGTCCAGCCAAGACTCTAAACTAGCTTAAAGTGAACCACTCTAGAAAAAAGACTATTATTGTATAGAATCATTATAATTTAATCCGTTATTATAGGCAGAAAAATCTTATTTTCGTTCCTCTCCCTGATGAGGCAATTACACACTACGGATTATATTTTCAGAAGTCGTCGTATGACCCAACACTCAGACACGGATATATAAATACAGATTTATTCATCCTAATAACGAGGACATTCATGTTCAAACACTTGGTGTTATGGGCTACCGCCTGAACCATAAATTAAAAATAAAAAAAAAAAATATTTTAATTCTAATAAATCCATTTAAGAGGTTTTTTTTATTTATTAGGAGTTATTTTATTAAATGTTAGTTACATTATTGTATATATATAATATAAAACACAATAATTAATTCTTCAAAATTAAACAATTCATAGTTATATAAAAATTGTCGTTAACAAAACGTTTATTTTTTAAATTTTCTTTGTTGACATTAGTAACTCAAACTTTCAATTTTTGTTTTCAGAGTGCGGTAAAATCACTATATAACAATTTATTTTATGTTTTACAGGCAAAATTCCTTTGTACATTTTACAATTTAAAAAAACGCTGTTTCATATATTCAAAATAACTTTTAAAATTTATTAAACAATTGTTTATTCTTATTAATTTTCTCTTACATGTTTCGATTATATATCATCCTCAGAGAGATATTTTGCAACTGTTCTCTCTCTCTGAGGATGATATATAATCGAAACATGTAAGAGAAAATTAATAAGAAAAAACAATTGTTTAATATATTTTAAAAGTTATTTTGAATATATGAAACAGCGTTTTTTTAAATTGTAAAATCAACAAAGGAATTTTGCCTGTAAAACATAAAATAAATTGTGATATTAGTAATGTCAAAAAAATTAACGAAAAAATACACATTTTTTTTTTATGTAAATCGGAAAAAAATTGATGTTTTTAGGTGAAAAGACCAAAATTTTTGATTAACATCAATTTTTTTCATGGATTTGGGTGAAAAGAATTCGACATTAGTTCCCGTTATAGACGTTTGGAATATTTTAGTGGCTCCAAATGACGTTAGTTTATTTTTATATATTTTCTGTAGTTTTAAATTCAAAATATATCATTAAAAAGTTTAAATAATATTTAGAATTATTTTAATTATAAACAACACCACATCAATGTTTTAGCAATGGTTGTCTCTTATTAGTTGGTAGACTTCGTAATGGGGCCGAGATTTTGAAAACATTTTTGAAATATTTTCATCTGATAAGTATTTTGGTTTGTCATTATGAAAATGTTTTTTGTTTAATTTTTGTTAATTTATTAAAGACATTTTAGTGAAACAATGGTAATAATAGTGACGTGTGCAACGAAAATTACTTTCAACAATTTTTTACTATCTAAATTCTTGTACTACAAAATAATTAAAACTGAAAACTTAAATTTTGTAGTCAGTTAGTTTAAGTATTGACAGGTCAGGTCAAAATAATAGCCCAATAATTTTTATAGTCAAGACTGAAACTATGTTACCAGTAAATCTGGTATAACACTTTTAGTGGGTAGAAATAATTGACCTAAATAATATAGTAGTAACCAATTAATTGTTACGTCAAGACATTTCACAACTCTCGCAACGGTAACATTTTTATAGTTTGAGAGCATTAAAATTTGAAAACATCTCAAAAATTAAAATTGTGAAATCAAAAAAGCAATTTTGCAACCATAAAATTAAATTATTTAATTTTAACATTGCCCTCCAAACCATATGGAGCACTAGAATTTGACATGTTTTAGGCATGTTGAAATATTCTTATCAGTAAATTAATTGTAAGAATATGGAGGGGCTGAAATCTCACAGCTCTGAGATATCAAGACTTCGGTCTGGGTTAAGGATTTTGATATAGTTTTCGGCAAAAAACTTTTATGAGGACATGGTTTTTAGTTTTGGGCAGCGATGTATATCAAACATATAACTTTTTGTTAAAGTACAAGTATTTGTTATCTCTGTATTGGGTTGGTAATTCTAACTTGAGTACATATTTGCAATCCTACAGTTGTACAACCTGAACATCGCGTATTATGTTACATCTATATTATCAAAAACACCTAGGCTTATTGTCAAATGTTTATTGTCTTGTAAAATAAAGTTTGTACTTTAAAGTAAATAAAATATAAGTATTTTTATTTACTTCACCAATATCCGGAACATCAGGTTATGGGCCCAGGCACCAAAGTGCAGTAAATTGCAGTGTTGTTTTTTCTGGATTTTTGGAGGTGTATTTTGTGGTTCAGTTCATACTCGAAGTAGTATACGAAAATCTCCGGTATTAACCTCAAAATAAGTTCACGTGTGTTCAGTGGCACAGAAAGTTTAAAAAGTACTTTTTTTTCAAGAATATTTGAAAAATGGCAAGTTCGAGTCATGTGCCGCTTATTAAAAAGTTGAAAGGTGCTGATGATTATCAGAACTGGAGTTTTGCATGCAAAACATATTTGAAAGGTGAAGGACTATGGAAGTGTGTGGAAGGTGATGATGAAGCAACAAGTAATGAAGATAAAACGGCAAAAGCCGCTCAAAGAATAGTAATGAGTGTAGATGAAAGCCTTTTCTCACACATTATAGATGAAGACACTCCCAAGAAAATGTGGGACAACCTTAAAGCAGTTTGCGAGGATAAAGGTGTCAATAATCAAATGAGATTGATTAAAAAATTAATTAATACAAAATTAGATGATTGTTCTAGCACTGACGTGTATGTTGAAAAAATGTTAAGTCTAGCTCAGCAACTGAATAAGCTTGGATTTACGGTTTCAGATGAGTGGACTGGAACATTGTTATTACTTGGTTTGCCAGATAAGTACGAGCCCATGGTTATGGGTTTACAAGCTAGCGGAACAAAAATTACGGCTGCAACCATGCGAACAAAAATTTTAGCTACCGTCCAAAAGGATGATATTGATTCAAATAAAAGTGATAATAATGAATCTGCTTTTCTTTTAAATAGGTCCTCAAAAGGTCATTTTAGTCAAAATAAGAGGTTCGGTCAAGGGAGTAAACAGTATAACTCCAATAAAGAATATATGCAGTGTTACAGATGTGGAAAGTTTGGACATCTTAAGTACGAATGCAGAAGTAAAACCAATGTCAAGGACCAAAGTAATCTCGCTCAAGATTCATCTGGAGATTCAGATGAAGATGCAGCTTGGTTTTTATGCTTTTCAGCAAAAGAGATTTGTTTAGAGGGCTGGTATTTGGACTCAGGGGCGACGCAACATATGTCGCCTGTAAAGAAAAATTTTGTTAATCTTCAACAAATTGATGATCGCAAAATAACAGTGGCAGACAACAATAAAATAATTGCAGTTGGAGTTGGTGAGGTGCAACTTAATGTAAAAGTTTCTAATAAAACTAAAAATTTAACAGTAAAAAATGTGCTGTATGTACCGCAATTAGCTGCCAATTTGATTTCCATTAGCAAATTGAGCGAACTAGGCTTAATAATCACATTTAAAAATGACATTTGTACAATAAGCACCAAGTCAGGCAAGATTTTGGGTACGACAAGAAAGTCAAAAGGAATGTATAAATTAGACATAGCTAAAAATAATAAAAAACCTCTAGTCTCAGTCGATAAGCCAAAAGTTGACATGAAGTGCGACACTCATATGTGGCACAAAAGGTTAGGTCACTTGAATGAGAAGTATATGATCCAGTTAAATGAATTAGTAGATGGGTATAAAGTTACAAAATCCATAAATGAAAAATGCCAAATATGTCTAGAAGGTAAACAGTCAAGAAAACCTTTCAAAAATTCAACGAGTATCCCTAGTCGTCCTTTAGAATTGATACATACAGATCTAAATGGACCAATGAAGACTAAATCTATAAGTGGATGTAAATATTTCCTTATTTTTGTGGATGATTTTAGTCGATACACCATGATATATTTTCTCAAAAAGAAAAGTGAAGTTAAACATTTTTTTGAAGTTTATAAAAACTTAGTCGAAAATCAATTGGAGCTGAAAATCAAGGCGTTCCGAAGTGACAATGGAACCGAATATGTAAATAATGATGTAAAAAAAATTCTAGAATCAGCAGGAATTGAACTTCAAACAAGTTGTCCATACACTCCGGAGCAAAATGGAGTGGCAGAACGAAAGAATAGAAGTATAACTGAGAAAGCAAAATGTATGCTTTTTGAGGCCAATATGCCAAAAAGTTTTTGGGCAGAGGCATCAGCAACTGCAACGTATCTATTAAACCGTTCTCCAACAGCATCAGTCGACAAGAAAACTCCAATTGAAGCCTGGTCTGGGGTAACGCCGAATTTAAATTATCTAAAAGTTTTTAGATGCGAAGTAATGGTGGGTGTTCCAAAGCAAAAAAGCGAAAAATGGGACAAAAATTCGATTAAGCATATATTTTTGGGATATTATCCAAAAAGTAAAAATTACAAGTTGTTTAACCCTCAAACAAACCAAATAGTCAAAAGCAGCGAATGCGAATTTTTTGAAAATAAGATGTATTTTAAAAAAAATGAAACTAAGAAGATTGAAGTAGCTGCTGAAGAAAATAGTCATGAAATAAGCTCAGATTGGATACCCTGGTTTAATACGGACTATGAACCAGAGCAAAATAGTATTTTAGAAGTTAATATTTCAGAGAATCCAGTCGTTATTCCGACTAATGAAAGCTCAAGTTCTGGGAGCACTAGTAGGAGTGCTGAATCGGAGAATATTAGCCAGGAAAATGCAACGAGTAGATCGAAAAGAAACACCAAACTACCAGCTAAGTTTAATGACTATGTTATGTTTGTTGAGAGTGAAATCGAAGAGCAAGAGCCTTTAACTTGGCAAAGTGCCGTTGAAGGACCTTTTAGTAATCAATGGAAACAAGCAATGAACTCTAAAATGATGGCATTAAAAAATAAAAAAAATGAAAAACAAAACTTGGAATTTATTCGATCTAGCAGAAGGCAAAAATGCAATCAGTCTAACATGAGTTTATACGACAAAGATTATTAAAATTCAAGAATTCAAGATTACAAGGGTTTGAAGAAAAATTTTATTATTTTCGATTGTTTATTTTTGAAATAAAAATTTACCATATGTTCAATGAAGTTAGAATTAAAGGGGCGTATTGGGTTGGTAATTCTAACTTGAGTACATATTTGCAATCCTACAGTTGTACAACCTGAACATCGCGTATTATGTTACATCTATATTATCAAAAACACCTAGGCTTATTGTCAAATGTTTATTGTCTTGTAAAATAAAGTTTGTACTTTAAAGTAAATAAAATATAAGTATTTTTATTTACTTCACCAATATCCGGAACATCACTCTGTTTAGAAATTTATTACAAAACTAACACGATACATCAATACGTTGCCGGAAAATTACAATCAAAATTCCAAAAATATTGTTAAATTAAATAAAACCAAACTTTTTTCAAAATTCCATAAATATTCCAAAAATTAGAATAAAATCAAATATTTAAACTTTTTCTAAATACTAATAATATTCCAAAAATTCTTAAAAATTCAAACTTTTCAAAATTCTAAAAATATTGCAAAAATTATTACAAAATCAAAAATTGAAATTTTTTTCAAAATTCCAAAAATTATTATAAAATCAAAAATTTTAAATTTTTCAAAATTCTAAAAATATTGCAAAAATTATTACAAAATCAAAAGTTTGGATTTTTGAAAATTCCTTTTCAAAATTCCAAGAATATTTCAAAAACTATAACAAATTCAAAAATTTCCATGTCCAATTTCATTACTTCGTTTTCAATTACATTTACGTCATGAAAACAGCTACATTTTTTTTCCAAAAAATTGGCTAAAAAAATAAATGAAATCATTTTTTGACACACTTGACATTATTTTTTTGACAAACTTATAATGCCATAATTCTCTATAATAATAATAAGTTTTCATGCCATACAAACTAATAATTTTATTTTTTTCTAAAAAAATTGGGTAAGAAATAAATAAAAACCTTTCTTTTGACACACTTGACAACATTTTTTTGACAAACTTATAATGCCATAATTCTCAATAATAATAATAAAATTTCATTTCAAACAAACAATTTTATTTTTGTCCAAAAAATTGGGTAAAATAATAAATAAAAATCTTACTTTTGACACACTTGACAACATTTTTTTGACAAACTTATAATGCTATAATTCTCAATAATAATAATAAAATTTCATTTCAAACAAACAATTAATTTTATTTTTTCCCAAAAAATTGGGTAAAAAAATAAATAAAAATCTTTCTTTTGACACACTTGACAACATTTTTTTGACAAACTTATAATGCAATAATCTAGTTTTTGATCTCACATACCAATCCCTACCATCAAGATTTCTCCAAATTCAATGTTCCTACTCGTAATCACTTATAATGAACGTTTTTTAAGCCAAAAATATGAAAATTTGATATTTTTGACACACTTAATGATTTTTTGACACACTTCGGGTACAGTTATCGAACACAGCGCCCTTTCGGACCTGTCCCTTGAGTATACATATTTTTAGAAAAAAAAAAAGAAAAATTTTTGAAAAATTTTTGAAATCCCTCCAGCGGTTTTCCCTGCAGCGTAGGTAATGACGGACGGGCGGCCGGCCGACAGACAGACATACATTTTTTTTTTGCCTTTTTAGAATCAGTAGGTATTAAAACGTCGAGAAATGCCAAAAAAGTGGGGGTAAGAATTTCACTTTTGGCTCATGAATGTATATAGTAGTGTGAATTATAAAAAATATACTAAATAAAAAAATTTTAAAATTATTGTTTTTTAATTGTTTTTTATATATAACAATAGTGAATAATAAAAGGTGAGGTAATTAAAATTAAAGAATTATACAATGGATTATTCACGTCACTCCGACGAATATTTTGAAATTATGATATTAGCTTAGATCAGTGATCGCAAATACGTGGCACGCGTGCCAGATTTGGCACGTTTGAAAATTTGTCTGGCACGGCAAACATTCTGAAATTGTGTCTAAAATTGTCCTTAAATTGGCGTTTTAGGAATCATAATAGAGTAAAAAAAATTTCAGATATTTTGTAATAAGTTAAATATTACTATTAGTCCAGTAAAAGACGGTAAAAATAGTAGGAAACCTCCGAATTCTTTGAATCAGCATCGATTTGCCTGAAATGTCTGAATCGATTTGCCTGAAAATTTTAAATTAAGCTCAACAATCTACCCTACGCGCTTTTATTTTTACCGGCAAAAACTACTCCTTATTGTCAAAACTTGTTAAGCTACAAGATCGAAATAAAGATCACAACCACATATCTCAACCCTTAAAAACCAAACCACCAACCATTATGATTACATTAAAAAAAGTTATTACGGGCGACAAATTTTTATTCTTTTTTTAATTTAACTCCATTAAATTTATATGTTTTTTCATTAATATTTAGCACATGGAATCCTTATGAGAACTATAATGACTGTCAATCTTCTCCTTTTCTTGATCTAAGATCGAAGCACTATTATGACAGATTTTGCCGGAGCATCCACTTCAAGTTGCGTTGCAAAATAATCAAACTTTTTGACAGATACATAATGCACCACATCCTTTTTTGCAATTACAGAAAATGATTTTTAAAAGTTTTTCCGCAGGAATTTTTGCATTCTGGTGGGCTGCAAAGATAATTCTTATGTGGTAAGCTTTTGTGAACGACGGTTTATTTCTACCACCTTCATACTTTGTTCAAAATAACTATCCAATACAACAGTAATATTATTACCGAGATTTCTTCTCAAATAATAGATGTATTCCCAGAAAAAACTGCTGTAAATGTGCCATTTAATTTTAAACAAAAGCATATTTCAAAAAAGGTTTATGAACATGAAACGCAATCAAATAAAATTACTAAATATACTAAATTTTCTAATAATATTGCCACCGCAAGTTTTAAAGTAGCAAGAGGTATGTATTGCCAAACATGGCAAAGCATTTACGGATTTATTAAATCAACTCTTTTAAGTTGTGGTGAAACACTTTTCAACTATTTTTAAAGCAAAATGAAATTCTCTGCCAAAGTCTGCAGTTAAGTGCAAATACCGTAAGAGATTATAAATATTTTATAAAAATACGTGAAAATATTTCTGAACAGTTAAAATTTGATCTTCATGCGGTTGAAGTGTTTGACAGTTGATGAGAGCACAGATATTAATTCCGATGCCAGACTGGCAATTTCTTTGCGTTGTGCTACAGTTGGGAAAATACGACAAACTCCTGAAACTAGAAACTTTGCAGGAACGAATTTTTATTTACACATTTTAAGTTCGTGAAATTGTCTTCCTCGACGCTAACGCGTCTCGTCAACAAAAATGTCACTCACGACAAAGCAACGTTTTCTTCTCTTGTAGCAAAATGTAGTATGTAATTAGGCCCTGATACGGAGCCACGTATGTAATTAATTCACTTCGTGAATCGCATTGGACTTTTATCACTTTGTTTCTGTTCAATATACTGTTAAAACTATACAAATCACAAGCACATCTGATATTCCATCGTTTTTATAGTGGGAAAAAAATAAAAGTTAAAGCAAAGGAGATCACTCCCGCCATCCGGAATGTCCCTACACGGATCTTAAGTTTTTGGAAATCTCTTATTATTCTTCAATTAGCCTATCATTCTAAAAACTAAGTTGAACCACATAGAAAACCTAAATTCCAATACTAATATAAAATAAAAATACCTTATTTTAAACTGTTGATTCTGTTTCCACCAGTTGCAATACCACGCTCCAAAGTTGTTGAATTTTGATCTGGATAAGCAGAGATATTATTTCGGATACCAAGTGAACTTCTTTAAACCAATATTTGCTTAATTCCTGATTTGAAATATTAGAATATCCATTTGAAACTACGGCACCACTACTATTGTTGTTATTAATATTCAAAACATTGACATCTTTTTGATAATCCAAATTTGTATTATATATTGGAAAAACCATCTGGTGTCGCCTGATGAAACATTTTCATCAATGTTAACTTCTTATAAAGTGGACAATTACAAGTCACAACTGGCCATAATAAATCTTTTTATTGTATTCTTATTAATGTTTACAACCATAAATAACAATAATAATTTCATTTCAGATTATAATTTTGACTTATATTTTTAGTATTTGATGTTTTTATTATTACACATCACATTAATTAGCAATTAATTTAAAAGAGCCAACACATATATTAACACCATAATGATTCTACTCAATCTTTTTCTAAAATCAACTCTGAAAATATTTGTTTGAAACACAAATATGGAATGACTCTCAAAATTGGAAAAATGTGTTTTTTCCTTTTTTACCTCTTATGATGTCAAAACAAATCGGGTAATATTGAAAATTCAGCAAAGATTAATAACGACAACGACATCTGTTCGCTAGAATTGGAAATAAAATTGAGTACGTTCGTTTGCTTTTTATAGTATAATCAAAATTTAACTAGCAGTTAAGTTTTAGAAAATTTTAAAATTATTATTAATGTAAAAATGAACGGAAACTAATGAAATACATTTTTATTGAATTGAAAACAAAGGAATTTGGTTTTATTATTGTTTTGCGATTATTGCGATCGTTACACCATGAATTCAAGGTAAAAATCAAGATTTCTACTCTTGAAATCACAAAAACGTCGCCATCCACTCCATGACAGAAAACCATAGAACGGATGGTCAACGTCTAGTTGGTTTGATATTTTGATGGTAAAACCCGAAAAATTATGAACTCGCTGACAACAACACTAAAACCAATTCCCAACAACAAAAATGTAGCTAGTACGCTGTAAAAGTGAAAACAATGAAAAACGCAAAAACGAAAAAAAACAACGAACGCCCCAAAAAAAATTTTGTAAAAACAAACTTGTAAAGGAACAAAAAGGAAAGACCACCGTCGTACCCAATCTTTGCTGAATCTTTTACAAAAGTTCCTAAAATATTGTATGTGTAAAAATATAATTTATTTATTTAATTTCAGATATACTGAAATATATATATATACCTAAAATTAGTTATTGACGATAGCACCCCTAAGAATATTTATTTATTTTTAAAAGAAAATTGAAAAATAAAAATATTTAGAAGAATGTTTATTTATTGGATGCACCGTCCTAACTTTGATTTATTTATTTTTTTAAAAAAACAAAGAATATTTATTTATATCTTGACGTAAAGCTTAATTAAGAAAATTTATTTTATTTAGCTACCTAAAATTATTTAATTCTAACGAAAATTTAATTTATTTAATAAAAATTTTATTTATTTAATTTTTGAAAAATTTGTTTGATTTATTTTATTTTTATTTAATATAATATAAGAGATTCCCAAAATCAAGATTCGTCTGGAGACAATTGTAAAAAGTAAGTATGGCTACAATATCCATATTGTTTAAATTTAAAATATCGCGTTCGCGAGCCCACTCCAACCATGCATGTGAGAACTGACTAGAAAAGCCCCTAACGACCAGATTCTACAGAACAGATTCTCCCCAACCTAATAAAACAATCACAACTGTCACGATTAGACACTAGGTCCATTTCTACTGACCCAGTTGTGCTTGTTTAACCTACAAATAAATTACAAGTAAACCTAATGCGAAAGTTGAAGAACGCTCCCGAGCACCAGACTTCAAACCCTAAACTCTATGAAAATTGTTCTATTGAAAACTAAATGAAAAAATGGAAAAGTTTTTTGAATTTGTATGAGGTGAAGCCTCTGATCCTGAAAGCAAAGTACAATTGGTCCCTCTCTTCATTACACCGAAGAAGCCTCTGAGCAAGGAATGGTACTACTGGTTTGCACCTAAGTACAAACACAGCAACACCACTCCTCGTCCCTGAGGACTTCCTCGCCGAATGAAGAGAAGAAACCAATGTTCTTCGATCGCATAACCCCGATGGCCATAGGCGATCTAAGAACGACATCAATGTTAAAGGGATAAGCCCCATGGATGGCTTGTTAGGCCTACCGCTGAGAAAGATATTAATTATAACCTTATACAATACCATATATATATATATAAAAACACCAATAATTGGTTTTCCAAAAGAAATTCAAAAAAAAAAAAAAAATTAATCACCAATAAAAAATTGAAAATACAAAAAATATATCCTGCACACACCCATATCATGTTCAATGAGCGAATTCAACGAACCATTGTACTTGTATTTGTATACAATAACCTATTTACACCTATGTACAACCCTGTACATTGACAGTACCAAAAAATATTTACAAAATATGTACAATGTCATTCCAAAATATGTACACGATTATATACAGAAATATGTACAATGAAAATATGTACAATATTATTCCAAAAAAGATATATGAACTATATACAAAAGAAAATTATTTACAAAAATATTTACAAATATGTACAATATGTACAAAAACAAATTCAAATGACAGCACAAAAAAACAATCTCCAAAAAAAATTGCTGTCCCAAAACGGTTTTTTTTCAAACAAGCAAAAATAATTAATTTTAATTAATTATACAATGAGGAACAGGGGCCTCCTGTGGACCAGACCACTCCTCTACCTGTCGCATGGCCGGTGAGATGGGAACCACCTCAACCAGCTCCTCTATTTGAGTACTCTTGGTCGAGGAAGCTCCCAGCTCCACGACCAAGCGACTCTCCTTCTCCTTCTTCCTCCTCTCCTTCCTCTTCAGGTGAGAGCTCCTATTTCTATTTATCCTCCTTCTCTCACGCCAGCCCACATTCACTTCCTCAGTCACTTCATCCATCTCATCCGCTTCCTCATTCACCCCATTCAACTCCTCATTCACTATTTCACGAATCAGATCATCCAATAACTTATCATACCGTTCTCCATAAATATCATCCATAATTTCCAAATATATCCCATTTTTCACCTCATTCAAAACCACATTTATTATTTCATCCACCACATTCCTCGCCTCAACCATTCTCTCCTTTCTCTCCACATTCCCTCTCTCATCCACCTCATTCATCCATGGCTCAAACCCCCCTGGCCGACACCTCCTTCTCAACCCCTGACCTCTCATGTACATATTATAAAATTCAATTAAAAATTTTAATAATAAAATATTTCCCCTGTATATATATAATCTATATATACACAAAAAAGGTATACATATAAAAAAACCACGCTGGTTCTCCCAACAAAAAATATTATCAACAAAAAAAATATTCTTTTCAACCAAAACAAAACTAAACTGGTTTTTCCAGAAAATTTTGACCACACAAACCAAAACTGGTTTTCAGAAATCGCGCTAAGAATATATAATTAAAATTGCGCCAAAAATATGACTCATAACTAACCGTTATATCAAAAAAAATTAACCGTAATCTCGGTTATCATTAACAAAAGCCAGGTTTTTGTTTCGGCCCACGTTTGTAATTTGGCCCTGATACGGAGCCACGTATGTAATTAATTCACTTCGTGAATCGCATTGGACTTTTATCACTTTGTTTCTGTTCAATATACTGTTAAAACTATACAAATCACAAGCACATCGTTTCCATCGTTTTTATAGTGGGAAAAAAATAAAAGTTAAAGCAAAGGAGATCACTCCCGCCATCCGGAATGTCCCTACACGGATCTTAAGTTTTTGGAAATCTCTTATTATTCTTCAATTAGCCTATCATTCTAAAAACTAAGTTGAACCACATAAAAAAACTAAATTCCAATACTAATATAAAATAAAAATACCTTATTTTAAACTGTTGATTCTGTTTCCACCAGTTGCAATACCACGCTCCAAAGTTGTTGAATTTTGATCTGGATAAGCAGAGATATTATTTCGGATACCAAGTGAACTTCTTTAAACCAATATTTGCTTAATTCCTGATTTGAAATATTAGAATATCCATTTGAAACTACGGCACCTCTACTATTGTTGTTATTAATATTCAAAACATTGACATCTTTTTGATAATCCAAATTTGTATTATATATTGGAAAAACCATCTGGTGTCGCCTGATGAAACATTTTCATCAATGTTAACTTCTTATAAAGTGGACAATTACAAGTCACAACTGGCCATAATAAATCTTTTTATTGTATTCTTATTAATGTTTACAACCATAAATAACAATAATAATTTCATTTCAGATTATAATTTTGACTTATATTTTTAGTATTTGATGTTTTTATTATTACACATCACATTAATTAGCAATTAATTTAAAAGAGCCAACACATATATTAACACCTTAATGATTCTACTCAATCTTTTTCTAAAATCAACTCTGAAAATATTTGTTTGAAACACAAATATGGAATGACTCTCAAAATTGGAAAAATGTGATTTTTCCTTTTTTACCTCTTATGATGTCAAAACAAATCGGGTAATATTGAAAATTCAGCAAAGATTAATAACGACAACGACATCTGTTCGCTAGAATTGGAAATAAAATTGAGTACGTTCGTTTGCTTTTTATAGTATAATCAAAATTTAACTAGCAGTTAAGTTTTAGAAAATTTTAAAATTATTATTAATGTAAAAATGAACGGAAACTAATGAAATACATTTTTATTGAATTGAAAACAAAGAGGAATTTGGTTTTATTATTGTTTTGCGATTATTGCGATCGTTACAAGTATTTCATAATTGGATTGGCACGCGAAAATAGCGATTATTAGAAAAAAAATTTGTTTCGGCACGCCAATAAAATTCAGTTGCGAACCCTGGCTTAGATTATAAAATACACAGGATAAGTAATATCCTTTTAAGTTGAAGTTATTTTTATTTACATAAAGTAGTGTGCGATTTTAACGTGATAGTATTGCACTGAAAAAACACAGTAGCCTAGAAATTTAAATATCATCGAGGTTTTCCCTTGCTTGACCAAATATGCTTACAAAATTAGACTTATGTAGAAATTTTGTATTTAAAATTTTTACCGATTGGAGACTGACCAACCTTATTCAATTTTATTTTATGTTTGTGAAAAGTATTTCGGTTAAAATAAAACTGATAATATCAAAACTGAAAATTTGATCCTAACTAAAATTTTATCATGTACGCTTTGGTTATGTTTTCATTTAAACTAAATTTAAAATGAAATGGATATTGTTTATATGGTTTACTGTTTCAGGTTTTGTTTTAATTTAGAATGAAATTAAAATGAAATATATATTATTTGGCAGTTACTTCTTTCTGGCAATAGAAGAATAATTATATATTTTTTTTCTATAAATGGAAAGAGATAAAAATGCTGCATGGGACCCTGTATTTTTGTATATATTTTTACAGGAGCCTTTTCTTTTGTGGAAATTATTTTCAATGCGAAATTTGAATTTAAAAAATAGCTTCAATTTTTTTTATAGTTTTATAGTGTACATACACAAATATTACTTATCCTGTATATTTTATAAAATTATAATCTAAGGATATTAGGATTTCGTTCGGAAACACCAAATCGCTTGCTTATTTTCTAAAATAGGCAACTATCATTCCAAGGGGCGTGGCTATCAGTTCTTCAACAAGAAAAAGAATTGGCATTTTGTTTCCGAACGATCAGTTGCCTAAATATATATATGAAGTATTAAAAATTAAAACTTATCACAATAATAATAATAATTTAACAACAGGAAAAACAAACTAAAACACAACACAAAACATGTTTGGTTTGTGTGAAAAAATAATTATTTGCAGATTTCAAATTATGAAAAAATAAAAACAAATGATTTAAATTTTGAATATTTATTTGATTAATTTCTGTTTAAAAAAAATAGATGCAGATTTAAAAAAAACAATTTTCATATTTCTAGTAAATAAATGAGACACACAAAATAAAATATTAAATTTATATTTTTCATAATAATATTGTATTTATTTTGATTAAAATCAAATAAAAACCGTAAATGTCACTTTTAAATCTCAGTTCTTAGTTAGGATCTCAAAAACAGCGAGTCCAAAATAGGCGATCGAATCGCCTATTTTGGAATAGAAATGGAGTTTCCGACAGGGATGATTTTTTCAGTACAATTGTACTTTTTTCAGTACAATGGACATTCAAAAACTACGCTAGTACAATTTAGACAAATTCAGTACAATACATCGCTTTTACTAAAGTCCTTAAAATTCCTAAAAAATATATATAAACAAATATACCAGAGATGGCCAAACTTAGTTACACGTGGAGCCGGATTTCAATAAATTTTCGTTACGAGAGCCAAAATAAAAATAAAATATCAAAGTTGTTATGGAATTTTTATTTCCTTGCAAGTTGCATTTACCGTCTTCAAGCAAATACTTTAATTATGAATACATAAATATGTTTAAATTTTGTAACATGGCACTGGCACTGGTAATCAATAGCACGATTACTGGTAGATGGCATGTGTGTTTGTAACTTATCTGAAATCGGGTTCATAGTTCGTTAGCGCTGTACGACGCTTGTAAGTTGTGAACGGTGTAATTTGTAAGTTGTGAACGTTGCTTTGATGTTATAAATTTCATTGTTGGAAATGTGATTCACAGCAGTGTGAATGATGTGCCGAATATGGACAGTAATCTGCAAGCAGCTTTTTTCAAATTGGGATACTTTGATTGAGACAGTCGTTTCCAAAACTACAGATTGTGTTGATTTGTGGTGCATTTTAAGAATGTGCGCCTGAGTTTGTAATAATTCCATACCGTCAAGTGTGTAAGAAGAATGATTTTCATTTATTTTTTTACCCAATTTTTTTGAAAAATATTAAATGGGAAACATTTTCGATTAGAAACATTTGTCAAATAAAATTAATTATTTGTATGACTAAAAATCGATTTTTTCATTGAATCAATTTAACAGTTAACATATCATCTTCCTAGATTTAATCTTGATTGATTGAATGATCTTGGAAAAAATTTGAATTTTTGATTATGTTATAGTTTTTGCAATATTTTGAAAGAAGTTTCAATCTTTGATTTTGATTTAATTTTTGCAATATTTTTAGAATTTTGAACAAAGTTTCAATCCTTGATTTTGTAATAATTATTACAATATTTTTAGAATTTTTAAAAGAAGTTTAAATTTAAAATTTTGCTATAATTTTTAGAATATTTTTGGAATTTTGAATTTTTTATTTTGTAATATTGTCTTGAATATTTTAGGAATTTTGAAAAAAACAGCAATTTACGATTTTATTATAGTTTTAGGAATCTTGGAAAAAATTTGAAGTTTTGATTTTTTTTATTATTTTATTTTTATAATTTTTTGAAATCAATTCAATCGAACCCCTTTTATTTGAAAAAAAAAAATTAAATTAATTATTTGTATGACATGAAATGTAATTGCACATGAAATTGTTAGATGATGGATTATTTGTATTTGAAAAGTTGAAATTGCTAAACGCTAAATGGAAAGGTTTTTGAGTAGTTTGCTGAGTGTATCATCTTTTCACTAAACTATGTTAATATATAATCTGTTATAATCCGGCAAAGTATTAATGTTTCGTGTTAGTTCTGCAATAAACTTCTAAACGATATATATTAAACATTAATTTTATGTTGAATATACATCGCTGCCCACAACTAAAAACAAGTGCTCTTAAAAGCCTTTTGCCGAAAACTATAAAAAATCCTTAACCCAGACCAAAGTTTTTTTATTTCAGAGATTTGAGATTTGAGCCCCTTCATATTTTACTGTTGTATTCACTCAGTTTTTTTCATCAATTTTAGAGAGTTTATTTTTCAGACGAGGAAGTGGTTTAACATTTTTGTAGTTAAATCGGGATAAAATCTAAATTTTTTTAATAAAACTCAGAATCGCTTGAATAAGATCAGTAACAACTTTATCTTTTCCTTGTAATGCTAGGAATTGGGAACAGCAGATGCTCCATTATATCAGTTAAGAACACACAGTCATTAAGCCATTGATCATCCCTTAATTCCGGATAGTGTTTTTCTTTGAAAAAATTGCTGATTGGTGGGGAAGATTGTTTTGTTTTAACTGACGAAAGTTATCCCATTTTTCGATATTTTGGATTAAGAGCACAAATTATACCTAAATATAATAACTGTACCTCAAAAGTAAACTGTCGTAAATGAATTTTATATATTTTTACAAAAATTTGTATAAATTTGTAAAAAATTTGTAAACTTTTCTAAAAATTTAAATATTTTAAAATATTTTTAAAAATTTTTTACTTTTTTATTTTTAGAAATTTTTGTAAAAATATATAAAATTCATTTACGACAGTTTACCTCTGAGGTACAAATAATATGATTGTATTAATTCATAGTGTATTAAGCAATATTGTACATTATTTGTATTACTGGTAATTTTATTACAATTTTAATAAATTTTTAAATGTTATTAAATTTTTTCATTTCTTTTCGAGAGCCGCCCTCATTCTTTCAAAGGGACGCATGCGGCTGACCATGTTTGAAATATACAATCATCATGATGCAACACAAAAATGCGATATTTCTTTATCTTAAAGCTCAATTTTCAATGAGAGTTTGTGACAAAATTATCGTTTTTCATTTGTGATCATCATTAAACATCATTTGTTTCATTTGTGATAGTTTTTTAAATTTCAAATGAATTTTGTTTAGATGAACACAATTTAAAAATGGTTTAAAAAAATTCAGTACAATTGTTTCAAATTCAGTACTATTTACTTGAGGAGTTCAGTACAATTTTTATTTCGCAAATATCATCACTGGTTTCCGAACAACTTTATCTGTCAAATCGCTTGCTTAAATAGGCAAGAAATAGTTTAAGAACGACCATTTCCAGCCACAAACGTCAAAATAGGAAAATAAGCAAGCGATTTGGTGATTACGAACGAACCCCTGTAATGTTAAAAAAATTTACGAAAAAATGCACATTTTTTTTTGATGCAAATCGAAAAAAAATTGATATTTTTGCGTGAATAGAACAAAATTTTTGATTTACATCAATTTTTTTTTATGGATTTGGGTGAAAAGAATTTGACATAAGTTATGGGATAAATTCAATTTAAATTCAATTCAATGGGATCGAAACAAATAACGAATAAATAAAAGTGTAACAACTTAATGAAAAAGAAAAATTAGGCTTCTGTCAAAACTTCAGAAAAAACTTTTTTATGACAGCTGTAAAAATAAAAGTGTTTCGTTTTGTATTTTGAGTTTTTTTATAAAATTAAACTATTTCCTATTAGAACAACCCAAGTGTTAATTGAAATGTTATTATGATACAAAGCCGATAAAATCTATTATGTCAGTATTAAACGGTGAAAAAGAGAATAAATTAAATGGATGATTTGATTCAATCTAAAAAAAGTAAAGGCAATGTTGTGCAGGTAATATTGAAGAGGCAATAAGTAAACGGTAAATACACATTTAAAACAAATTGTTAATATAAATGCTTAGATTATAATAGAATCGAATGTAGTTGACAATCCAATCAACAGAAATTAAGGGGATATTACTCCTACTTAAGCGACATGATTTTTTTTTTCCGATAAAGACTTTCCTATATAGATAATCCACGAGAATTGGCCCGAGGTCAACTCACTTTTTGAACTATTTATACATGTATTCAAGCCGATGTAAGGGCAAGATTACTTTATCTTAGGCCCCGGCCAATTTTTTTTATTTTTTTAAGGGCAATTTTATAAGCATATCACAAAAAAATTTTTTGAAAATCAGTCCCAGGGACCAAGATATAGGCCTTTGAAAATAAAATATATCGTATAAAAGTACACTTTTTTTTACCGAATGTTGCAATCCAAATGACGTTTAATGTTATTTTTGATATATCATTTTAAAGAATCAACATGAATAACTTAAAAAAAAATAATTATAACCTTAGGGGCCCACGTTATGACCATTTGAGGCTAGATTACTTTAACTTAGGCGCGAGTGGATTTTTTTTTTATTATTTTTATCGTAAATTAAGAAAATTTTGTAAAAGGGACAGTTTTGATCGTTTATCTTATAAGCACATAGAAAATGAAGCAAAAAAAGTAAAAAATAAAAAATTGTTGTCAAAGCCAGTGCAATTTTGTAGCGATTTTGCTTTTTTCAAAGGCCTGTACCTTGGACCCCGGGGCTCCGATACAACTCGTTTTATTCGCTTCAGTGAGTGATTCTCTATCAAATAAAAAAAAAATTCTTTGGGCCTAAGAAAAAGTAATATCCCCGATGTAAGTTTTGTTAACTCCAAACAAATATGTTTGTTCTATAAGCCATATTCCCCCATGTATGAAATATTGCTATCATGTTTTTGAAGATCTGCTAGTCAGTCAAGAATAAAGTTTAGACTCTATACAGAGAAAGGCATTTTACGTTTAGTGTTTGACTTTCCCGACACTTTTAACAATCCCGAGCACCCGAGAGTTTGATATATATTAATATTCGAATTTTCATCATTTTGGTTCTAAAGAAGAGCACAAATTTTTTCAAATAAAATTGTAAAATACAACATTAAAAAAATTATAAAACATCGCTATAGAGATAGCTAATGCGATTGCAATCCAGTCCGTATGTGTGTGTTTCTGTCTTTATGTGGACACAATATCTCAAAAACTACTTGATTTATTAACCAAACAAATTTGGTACAAAGAGATCTTAATACCTCTCATGGCTTTGATTTTCAGATCCACAGGTCAATTGTGATCTGAGATATGGCGGTCAAATGGTCCCTATACATTTTGTATTTGTTATATTCAGCTATGTACCATATTATTTCTCTTACCTTCCGATTGATTCAATTCACAGGTTTACACGGTTTTAGTTTTTGAATCAATTTAAACAAAATCATATTGAATATAATTCTAGCTGGACAACTTCAAACTAAGGAAATACATTAGGGCATGGTTTAATTCAGCGGTTTCCAAACTTTCTGATACTGCGACCCACATAAGAAAAAAATAAAATTTGGCGGCCCTCTTATTAGATAAAACAATAAAATAATATAAGCACGTTTTCAAGTTGTAAAAAGTAATGTATTCATAGAATAAAACTAAACAAAAATTAATAAAAATTTAGTATGTATATTTATAGAAAAAAATTTAATGTGATGGATGAGCTTGTTTGTTAGCACAAAGTTTCTCAAATCGTGGTGTTATTTTTGAAATAGCCACCCGAAGTCCTTTTTCCACTACTAAACGATTTCGATATTTCGATTTCATGACTACTAAAGCAGAAAATCCGGTTTCGCATAAATATGATGTTACGAATGGTAACAGCACTATTATAGCTCTGTCCGGCAAAGTAATATAAGCTTTTTTTCGTTCCACCAAAAACTGAATTTAAGTTTTACTATCAAATTCCTGCTGCAATGAAGTATCGCAAGATATTTCAATCAATATGTAAAATCAATATCTTTGTAAAATCAATATCGTTGAAATAATCATCGAAAATCAAACTTACTCAAATTTGCTTTGATCTACTCTACCTCAAACAAGTTGTGTAGTTGAAAAGCAGTTTATTATTCGATTTTATTTAAATCGTTATAATTTTGTTTTGGTATTTTTAATAATCAAATGGACCAGTCAGATCTAAATATCAGCCCAAAATAAAAAAATTTGCTAATAATAAAATTGTGTGTTTTCTTTTGAAAAATTTTCAAATTTTTGGCGTTCCATTGGTGATCTACTCAAAAGCTGCTTTGAGCAGCTATTTTGTTCCAAAGGAACGCATGTAATGTGAAAAATGTTTTAGTAAACTTTGCAAATGTTCAATAAAAAGATTTTTGTTTGCTTTAATATTGTTTCTGGTACCGGCGTCATTTAAAATTGGAAACATGTGAAATAAATCCTTTTCTAAATTGGATATCCATAGTTCCAACTTTTTAATGAATGCCGTGACTTTGTCTTTTTGAATCAGAGCATGCATTTGTGGACCTTGCATTGATTTATTTAAATCGCTTAATTTTTTAAAAATTTGAACTAAATAAACAAGTTTAAGAATAAAGTTATCGTTGCGAAAGGAAGATGCTTCATCTTTGTGATTTTCATCAAGAAAGATCGCAATTTCGTCTTTAAGTTCGAACACTCTTTGAATAAATTTTGAACGAAATAGCCAACGTACTTCACAATAGTACAAGAGTGATGTATATTCAGCTCCCATATCTTCGCACAACTTTCCAAATAATCTCGCTTTCAAAGGACTGTTTTTGATATAGTTTACAACTTTTGTAACAATATGAAATATATTTATTATTTATTATTATTATTAAATTAAATTATTATTATTAAATTAAAAACTTCACGACCCCCTTGAGGTTATTACGCGACCCCCCTGTGGGTCGCGACCCACAGTTTGGAAACCGCTGGTTTAATTAATTGATATTATTAATTTTCAGAAATTCATATTAATTAAATTATATAAATTAAAATAAATTTAATTTTCGATTCATATTAATTTTCAGAAAAATACTAAAAATTGCATTTTTAACTATCTATTTTTGTGGTACCATTTAAAATTACTTGTCCCAACAAAAGTGGGCCAATATATATTGCATTGAAAAGGTCTTTCGTATCGTACGAAGTATCGTGCGAATATTTCGGAAATCCCCTGTTAAAAATTATCTTTTTCAGAGAGCAGAGCATGTATCGATAAAATAGCGAAAGAATCGAACTTGTTATTAGACAATGCAGGGCAAAGAAAATAAACTAAAAGGTATGCTATTGCGCATCTCATCACAAATAATTTAAAAATTGTGACGTCACGTAGTGAGTACTAAATTGTAATACGGGCGAATATAACTAATAAATTTATATACATATATACTTATTTAAATATAAATAACGTTATTTTGATGATTAAAAAATAAAAAAAATTTAAAAAACACTTTTTGAAAAACGAACTAAAAAGTAGAAAATAAATTTTGCATTAACACCAGCGTTATGTCTTTTATAATTATATTTCCTTTGAAATTGTTAGAAGAAAAAATATTTAAATGGTATTTAACACATCTTAGCATAGATGCAAATATTAAATTTTTGACTAATTTAAAATGCTAATTTTCGATTGACAAACAGTTTTCCGTTCCCATTTGTTACATAAAATAAAAGTGGGTGACGCATACATTAATATAGAAAAGGAACAAATGTATTCTATGTTAATCTCTAACAAGAGAGACTACCAACGTTTATTCCCTTTCCTTTCTGAATGCGCCACCCACTTTTATTTTATGTAACAAATGGGAACGGAAAACTGTTTGTCAATCGAAAATTAGCATTTTAAATTAGTCAAAAATTTAATATTTGCATCTATGCTAAGATGTGTTAAATACCATTTAAATATTTTTTCTTCTAACAATTTCAAAGGAAATATAATTATAAAAGACATAACGCTGGTGTTAATGCAAAATTTATTTTCTACTTTTTAGTTCGTTTTTCAAAAAATGTGTGTTTTTTAAATTTTTTTTATTTATTTTTTTCTTTTAAAGTTTTTAGTTATATAATTTTACCTACAAATAAGTTAACCACATTATTTCACAGAAAATACACCATAAGTAAAACTAGCAATTAAATCACTTACCGAAAATTGAATATTCTTAGAAATTTAAAGTAATTTTAATAAGGTTAATTGCACTATAACAATTGTAATTATGTTATTTAAACATCCAGTGTAAAATTTTAGTACGTTTCTTTGCTCATTGTATTAATTTTAAGTTGTACATAAATTATTAAATATTTATGTTCGCCCCAAATGTCAAGTTTTTTTCGGAAAAAAGGTCTGAATTATAGAGCTTTTTCCTTAAAATTCGAATCGTTATATTACTGTATGTAATTGACAGATTACATACAGCAATGATAATTAGAAATCATTAATTATGTATTAAAATGTATTGAAAAAATAATAATTATGCAACTATAGTAAAAAAAACTTAACGAGAACACAAAACAATCTGGATTTAGAAGAAATAATAATTATTTAAAATTTTCGAAATACAAATCACTCATTATTTACAATTTAAGGCCATTTTTTCATATAAAAATGACAAAAATGTGTAATATGTCCTCTATTATAATGAGATACTCAGTATGAGTAAAATTTCAGCGCGGTAAATGGGCATGGATTTTCATATTTTCATACATAATAATTAATTTTTAATTATCATTGCTATATGTAATCTGTCAAATACACCAAAATAACGATTTGAACTTTAAGAAAAAAGGTCTATAAGGTTTGAACGAAATGTCATACTTTTTTTTTTTTTTGTGTTCATTATTTATAATGTATGGCCTTTTATTCATATGAAATGACACAAACATGTATGATGTCTTTGATTATAATGATATACACAGTATTACCAAAATTCCTTCGCTCAAAATGAGTCAACCAGAGGATGAGGATTTCAGTGCAATTCTTTAAGGTCTTTCAGAATGAAGAAAAATTTGAATTTTTTTTCTTCAGATTTATAAAGTTTTTTGCTTTAAAAGTAACAAACTTGTCTTTTCAATTTGGGATCAATCACATAATGGGAAGTTAATGAAAAATGAATCACAAAATTCCACCCATCAAAGCTCTCAAGAGTCAAGTTAAATAAAAGTGTGTAATAATAAAAAAAGGTTTTTATTTAAATATAATTTAGTTTAGAGGTAATAATCTTGTCAAAACGTTTGAATGCCATTATTCAAATTTTATTGTAATAGGACCGTTTTTTTTATCAATAATTGAAGATAAATTCGATGGATTTTACCGCTGGTACTTGGCGAAACATGATGAATAATTTTTTTTTTTTTTATTTTTACTTTATTTATTTGGTTTGGACATGCCTTAAATCTTAAGACATTTGTTTTTTTCAGTCCATATCACCAATAGTTATAATGTATTTCTTTGTATTCCATGATGACCTATAGTGAGGCGGACGAAACACGTATCTTGCTCTGCGGCATGAGTCTGACCAATACGAAATTATGTCTGTCATGTCGCAGAGGAAGACAAAGCTCCGCCGCTCTTCACCACACCTCATGTTATACAATTTTATTTTCATTTATTTATATAATTCAATTCTGTGATATTGTATATGGTACCTTTATATAATTCAATTTTAGTGATATTATGTAATATTATATTTCAATTTTATATAAAACAATTGGTGTAAAGTTAAGATTTACAGGATATTTTGTTATGTGTGTAGATACTATGTTTGTATTTTGTTAACTAGCTAAAAAGATTAATACAAATGAATTTATGAAAGTTTTAGCCTATGAAATTAATAAATTGTACAATTATAATTGAAATAAAATTAGCGGGAGTGTAGGTAAGAGTCGATACTTGCTCTGTGTATGTTTTGCGGGGTTCAAACAATTAATTCCCCCACCCAATCCGGTTCCAGCTCGGCGGTACCATTTTCGAACTTGTAATTGATTGACAATTCAATAACTATCTTTAAAAATTAAGATTGGAATCGTTCAGAAACTTAATGAGAGTGTGGTATTCGTTAAAATTACCGTCACTTAGAATGTTTTGCAAAGGTTTATTTAAGAGTAGATTGTGTTTGTGTCTGATAGTGTCCAATTTCTTGCATTTTTCTATACAATGTGTAGCATCGTCTAGTACACCACAGTCTTCGCATAGGTTGTTGTCTATTTGTTTGATTAGCTTTAAGAATTTTTTATCGAAGGTATGAGTGGTTCTGAGGCGGATTAATGTTTTGATGTTGCCTGCATTCCAGGTGGATTTTCTAAACCATTTATTAGGACTGTTGATCCCTTTGATGTTGGCTCTGTGAGTGGCTCCGATTGTTGAGGTTCTTTCCAAAAATTCTTTGTTTCAAATATCGTACAAATGTTCTTTAAGACTTCTCAAGCAGTCCTCCCTAGTCAATTCCAAATGCAAATCTTCTCCTGAGGTGGCTCCTGCTTTAGCAGCGGAGTCAGCTTTTTTGTTTCCGTGTATTCCTATGTGGCTTGGTATCCAAAAAATGTGTATTTTGATGTTGCCGGAGGCAATCATATTTAATATCTTATTTTCGTATAGTTTATCATTATTACTGCGTAAAGTTGTTATAATTGACGAACACGCACTTAGGGAATTAGTGATGATGTTAAGGGTATCTGAAGTTTGGTTAATATCGGCTTTTATAGCTAGTTTGATGGCGATTGTTTCTAGCGTTTTTATTGACAAATTTTCGGTTACCTTGAGTGATTTGGAGCTGTTGTTACACATGAGATGTAATCCAATTCCCTTGCCTTCTGCTGCTATGGAGGCATCTGTGAATATGACTCTGTTAGGATTTAGGTTGTTGATCAACTCAGAGGCCAGTGGATGAATAATTGTAAATAAAATTTGTTGTTGTAGTATCTCGTAATTGAGTTTTTATTATTGATAAATTAGCTAATTTGACTATATTTAAGAGTTTTTTGTAAGCTCCTGAGGATGATGTTATAATCGAAATCCGATCAAGCATATAAATTAAATATAGTCAAATTAGTTAATATATCAATAATAAAAACTTAATTGCGAAATACTACAAGAATTTTATTTACAATTAAAAATTGAAGAGATTAGTTCTCTTCCTTCAAGATTTGGCTATCGATTTTATTTCTGCTGAAATATAATTGAATTATAAGTAATAATAATTAATTCGAGTGACAAATTTGTCATAACCTTATTTGAAGTCCGACATTCAATTATATGAGATGGTTCAGATTCACATAATAGTGACATGTTATTTGCTTCCAAATTTTCATCTATTTCCCCAATAACCATTAATTCAATTGTAAACTAATTTTTTTTTTTTTTTTTTTTTTTTTTTTTTTTTAAGGCGTTCATGCTCCATGTAGGAGCGTTGCCAGGTTGATCAGCTTTGAATATTCACCACGGTCATTCGCAACAGCGACATAATTACCATGGCAGCCGATTTTTTAAGGTCGTTTATTACGTCAGTCTCCCATTGTAGTCGTGGTCTACCTCGCGGTCGCCCACTCCCTGGGGTACTAACGTACATTTTTCTAATCATTCCAGACTGTGAATCGGCTCGTAGAACATGCCCAAACCAAGCAATCCTATTAGAACGGATACAACCTATTATATCAGGACCCTCAAGAAGGTCTCTGATCTCAAAGTTATACCGGGTTCTATACTCTCCATCGTCTGTCTTAAGTGGATCAAAAATGTAGCGTAGGATCTTACGCTCAAATACAGATAAATGCGATTCGTCATTTTGTGTAAGGGTCCACGTTTGTGACCCATACATCACAACCGGTCTAATCAATGTCTTGTATAACTTGAGCTTGGTGTTAGTTGATACATATGGTGATCCAAGGAGAGGTTTAATTGAGTAGAAAGTTCGATTACCTGCAGCGATTCGAGCTTTTATATCTGTAAGTATGCTGTTGTTTGAGTCAAGCATTGATCCCAAATATTTAAAAGATTCAACTCCCTCAATTCGTTCATCGCCGCACATCAAATCTTTCTTCTCAGCCTCCCTTGAAACATTCATATGTTTGGTTTTATTGTAGTTAATTTGCAGACCAATTTTTCTAGCACCACTCTCAAGCGACTTGAAAGTCTTGTCTTAAACCGGAGTCAACTTTAAAAAACTTTGATATTTCGTTCTCTACTCGTACACAGCATTGAGAGTTCTGTACTGTCATTTTGCATAGTGATACCAGTTTACCAGGAATTCCCATTGACACCAGAGCAGACCATAAAGTCTCTCGTTCGAGAGAGTCGTAGGCCTGCCTGAAATCAATGAAAAGTTGGTGCACAGGTATGTTGAACTCTCGACAATTTTCCAAAATCATCCTTATCGAGAAAAGTGCATCGGTGGTGCCTCGGCCCCGCCGGAAACCACACTGATATTCTCCAAACAGTTGTTCAGCAAAAGGATTGATTTTGGATAGCAAAATGTAAGAAAAGATTTTATATGCTGTGCAAAGGAGAGCGATTCCTCTGTAGTTTGCACATTGTAGGCGATTACCTTTTTTATGGATTGGTATCAGCATAGCTGTGTTCCAGTCCTGTGGCATGGTTTCAGTCCTCCAGATCATTTGAACAAGTTCAAACAATCTTAAGGATAGAGTTTCGCCACCATGTACAATCATTTCGGATGTTATATCGTCGATACCAGGTGCTTTATTGCGTTTTAATTTAGACAGCGCCGCTTCGAATTCCTCTTTGGTTGGTTCGTCTACATGTACCTTTGACGCACGAATAAGCTTTGCTCGTCGCCCGACTTGTTGCTGGTCACTTAAGTTGAGAAGATTCTCAAAATAAGTGGCCCAAGTATTTAAAATATTTTTAAGGTCTACTTGTAGCTCCCCATCTTCGTTTTGAATAGCAGTCGATCTAGTTTGAGGGCCCTTCTTTAAGGTTTTAACCTGTTGAAAGAAGTTACGCGATTGATGTTCCTTATTGAAGCTTTCAATCTCCTCACACTGTCTCTTCCACCATTCTCTCTTCGTTCGTCTACATAGCTTTGTAACGGCTTGTCTTGCCAGTTTATAGTTCTCCTTCGTGGACCTTGTGTTGCGTCCTTGTAGACACTTCAGATAGCAATCTCTTTTGTATTGAATAGCATCAAGGCATGCTTGATCCATCCATGGCTTCTGGGAGTGGTTCTGTGGTCGTCCAAGTATTCCCTCAGCAGCGCTTAAAACAGCATCTTTGAGCAAATACCATGACTTATCGACGTCTCCATTAATGGTTTCTGATTTCTCCAATGTTTCGGCAATATGGATTTGATATCTCTCTTCTGTTTCAGCATTCTTTAATGATGAGATGTTAAAACGTTTCCGTTGATTGAATTTTGGAGTGCCTGGATTTGGGAAGTGGAACCTTATCGTTGCACATACAAGGAAGTGGTCACTTCCAATGTATGCACCTCTAAAGGATCGCACATCCAGAACGCTCGAAAAGAAACGTGTTGTTACTAGAACGTGATCAATTTGATTTCGAGTATTTCCATTCGGTGAGACCCAAGTCTGCTTATGAATCGATCGATGCGGAAAGAACGTACTGGCAATTCTCAAATTATTTGATAATGCAAACTCAGTCATTCTCTCAACATTATCATTCGAATTCAAATGCAAGCTGTTGGGACCCACCATATTTCCATAAGAGATATCTTAATTGTAAACTAATGTATAATTATAATGAAGAAAGAAAAATACTAAATTTTCAACCTTTTTGAAATTCTATGAACGATTTTTCACAATTATCACAGGCCAAATTAAAAAACATGAAAATTCTAATAAACCATCAAAATGATCACCAGATAATAATTTGAATGGTTAAGCTATACATTCGGCTTGCCCCCTGTATTATACTCTCCGTAGTTGGTGTGGCATAATTGAAGTGAACTCTTAAAGTCTTGGCACCAGCTAACTTCGTGCATGTAGCTTTGATAAAAGGTCTTTATTGTAAGCAGCTTACTTTACAATTACCAGACTGTTATTAGATTTAGCAATATCTGGCTAACGGGCTAAGCATTGCCGGTTGCAGAAGTTTGCCAATGATGCAGAAAAAGTAAATGTTTTCGGTCATGTGTCATCATAGCGTTTGGTCATCTAATAAAACTCACAAGAAATAATTTTTTAGATCATGGTTTCAGGATGGATGGTGCATTTGTGGCGAAAGGTGCCAAAGAAGTATCAAATGGTTTAACATTTAGCATCGTTAATAAAATTTCAATCAAATTTCTTACAGTAATTCACGGTATCAAAAAGATTAAGCTATTAGCAAATGTGGCACATCAGGGTTCCTCGAATCTGATTCCTGGATTAAATGTTCCCAATTTTTTAAACCTTTAAGAATCTTTCTATTTTATAAAAATAGAATCAGTTGCTCGAATCAATCCGAAATGAAAAGGGCGTTTGAGAGTAATACCTAAACAGATGGCAACCCTAGCCTAGACAAGGTAGCAATTTTAAACAGCATTTGTTTGAGAACAATTACAACAAATGCATTCGAAAATATGAAACCTGCATCTGAAAATATGCAACCATTGTAGTACGATGGTCTGGAATATTTGGCAAGCTACCTATTATTTACATTGAAAGATTCAAGTTTAATAATTGATCATTTTCATGATATATGTTGTACTTGGAATAACCGTCTTACAGAAGGGGTCCTTTAAAACCTATACCACGTACAGCTGACGATGAAGATGGAGCAGCTTGAAGTAATATTTAGCGACGGTAATAGAAATTCATTGCTAATAAGAAAAAAATTATTCAAAAAATTTAATAGACCTTTTGAAAGATGTAGACTGCGATGAGAAAACTAAAACCATTTTCTTCAGGTCTACAATGTATACTTTCGAAAAAACTACTTAAATGAAACAATTTTGGACATAACAACCGTAAAAAGAAAATTAAAGAAAATGGTCCAATAAATAATATTTCTGGCCAATTTACTTTAAACCCTTTAAATAAACCCTCTAATTACTATTTAAATTATTATCATTATTAATAATTAAAATGTCTAAAAACAATCAAAAGTATTCTCATAATCAGAATAATCAGATTTATATATTCTTATACGAGTTTATATAATTTTCGCACATTTTTCCATTTAAATATAATATCATATTATATAAAACATCATATTATTTAAAACAAATTATTTTATTGGCAAAATAAAATAAAGTATGAAACCGTTTACGACTTAAGTTTTTTTCCATTGAAACGAAAATTAATCAACTCACTACGTGACGTCATGCGCAGAAAAAACCAAAATAGAAATTTTAACAATCATACCTTATAGTTTATTTTCTTTGATGCAGGGTGTCGAATGTCGATTCTGATCGGTTTTGTCAATTATTTGTCAACGTTTAGACATAAATTAAACAAAATAAAATTTTGTTTTCACTTTACACAAGTTTTTACTTACACTCGATTTACACAATACAAAAACTATATAATAAACGTTTGTCTGAAAGAAAATAATATACATAATTTAAATGTTTTGAGGTTTTAGTTATGTATATATTGCGTGGTTTTTGCAGGATTGCCAAAATATTTGTTGGTGAATTAGACAAAATATTGACAAAACCGATCAGAATCGACACCCAGATTTATGGAATTTCAAGACACTGCCAGTGCCGTTTGAGCGGTTTTTTCATCAATTCATTAGCTGAAATGTTTCATTACCTGAAATGTTACCAAGTAATGAAGAGATTGAAATTATTTCTCAGATTGTTGAAGCAATCGAAGTTATTGAATTATATTCGTTAGCTCTAGGTAAAAAGGATTGCAATTTCAAAAAAGCAAGTGATATTTTTGAATTTTTACAAAATCAGTCCGCTGTGGTTGGTCAACAATTTTATAATTCAGTGTCACAGTCCACAGAAAATAATAATAGAAGAATTATAGACCTAGAGGAATTGCTACATTACTTAGAAAGACCTACTGCCTAATAGGCTAATGCTGAGGTTCATTTTTAAAAACGCCACAAAAAATGAACTTGCCCATACAATCAAACAAATTTGAAATAGATTATTGGATTCTGACAATCTAATCGAATTTGATACAGAAATAAAAAGTAATGAACGCGAGACTGTTGAATGTCAAAAGAGCTTGATGTATTCATATTAAAAAAGCAGTTATCCGGACCAGGACTCGGTCTGTTCGAAAACAAACAATTTAGCATCTATTAAAAAAATGATGATGTTTGAGAGCAGTAAAGTGCAAATTAATATGTTGGAAAAAATACACCATGCATTATTAACCGTACCCCCCTTCGGTTGAGACCGAAAGGAGTTTAAGCGCCAGTAGTTTATTTTAGACTACTTGTTAAATGATGAACCAATTGATAAACTATGCCTTTGCCTATTACGATTATATCTCCTGAAATAATTAAATATTGTACAGATGAATATTTTTTTCTTGTTTTTAATTTTCTTGTTTTTTAGTTTTAATGTAATTTTAAATGTTTTTTGTTGTTTTTTTTTGTTTTTTGTGCATTATTTTGTACATTATTTGTACATACATTTTGTTTTTTGTACGTCATACATATGTACATTTACCATCATAATACGAAAAAATTGTTTTTCAAATAATCGATTAATCGATATAAGAAACGAACAATTAATCGTTAATCGATTTTTCCTAAAAACGATTAATCAACCATGCTCTAGAATACATATAAATATTTTGTATCCTTTCTTAAAAATATTATTTATTTAATTAAAATGTATTGATTTTAATCAATTCATGATTAAATAAAATCGCCTAAATTATCATTAAATTATTCATTAGAAATATCATGTGAAATGCTGAATGTTTCACCATGGTTCTTTAAATATTTGTTTTACAGATGTGTTACGCAAGCTAACAGCTCACCAGTTGCATCACTTCTACAAAAACCATACAGCTTTTTATGATAAATCGTGACAGCACCAAATATTTTATTATATTTTAGTTTACATATTTTTTAAAATATTTTAACTAAAACCGACAGACTTGCAATTACTCTATAATTAGTAGGATCAATCTTACTCCCTTTCTTCGATATGAGTTGAACACTAGTTAGCTTCCAAATCTCTAAGAATGTTCCTGTTTTGTAAGAGAAACAGAAAATTTTGACTTTTTAATAATAAGGGGTGGAATGGAATATAGAAAATATGGAAAAAAGCATTTTTGGTACAATATTAGACTGGAAAATAATTGACTTCATTGTTCGTTTCAACTGGCAGAATTAGTATAGGAGAATGGAGTGGTTCAACAATGTTTAAGTTTAGTGCTAAAAAATCATACGACCCGCAAAAGATCCTTCTTCTCTTTCAATTTCTTATGAAAATGTTATTTAGAACTAATGTTGGAATAGAGTATCGAGTGAAATTGGTCTTTAAATTTAAACATATTTCTATCATTTTTTGAAAAGCTAGCATAATTTGGCGATACTCTCGTGGTCCCATTATTTAATCTACATCAGCATTATTTTTTGGTAATATGCGGATAGGTTATATGCACTTTAAGATTCAAAACTACAGCAATTATTTTCATATCATCATAATATCATTCTGCTTTTTGCAGCTTTTTACTATCCAATTTGTTAATGCTGAAACTTTTCAATTTTGATTTAGGTAAAAGATTTAGTTTCAGTTGAACACGGATCAAATGATTTGGAAGTTGTTTATACTATAACAGAACTTCCAGAAAACTATCAACATAATTTAAATGGTATACAAAAAACTGAGGTAAATATTACATAAAAGCTACGAAAAACATTCTTCAGTATGTATTTGAATTCTGAATTTTAGGAAGGTAACCACGATACATCAGTTAAGGTCAAAGCTTTTATGGAAAACATAGATATTATAAATGAAGATGATATCGAAGAAGTAATCCAAACGGTAAAGTATTTGACACAAATTTAAGCATAAAACTGAAGATGAACAAGAAATTGAAATATTCGGAGATATAGCTGCGCGCATTGATTCGAATAATATTCAAAATGCTTGTTCAGCTGTCTCCAGGACGTAGGCTAAAACTGCAATTCTAGGAATATGAAGATGGTCGTTACGTAAACATAGAAATAAGTTGTTGCATGATATGCGTTTTAGTTTATCAAGAATAATTCATTCCTATTCCAATTCTTACTTACATGACCAAATTAAATCAACGAAAGTTTGACTTTCTAATTTTTGTTTTGTCTTTGTATAGTTTTCAGTTAAAAAAGTAAACAACATTAACGAACCTAACGGTAGTCCAACATTACCAATTTCAATTTCACAACTTGAACATACAAAACCAGACCGGATGATCATAGAAAATAATTCTACGAATGCTACCCGTGTGTGTACACAAGCTACTAATTTTCCTCCTCCTTCGACACATTTAACTTTTAAATTGAAAAAAAAACTGAAAAATGTAGATAAAAATGTAAGTGAGTCGCATAGTCCAAAGTTTAAAGAACAGACAAATTGTAAAAAGATATTTATATGTGATGTAGCGGAATGTAACAGAAGTTTTTCAAGACGATGTCATTTGAAAACGCATAGCCGCTCCCATACAGGAGAACGTCCTTTTGTATGTAATTGGGAGCATTGTAATAAGCGTTTCGCGAGATCAGATGAGTTACAGCGTCATCGAAGAACACATACCGGTGAAAAACGATATCAATGCGGCGAATGTAGTAAAAAGTTTACGAGAAAGGATCATTTAAATAAGCATAATAAAGTACATATAAAAGATGAAAAGCGGGTAAGTCATTTTCGTAACTTAAATATAATTATTACAGTAAAAGCCCGTTTATTCGACATTCAATTAACCGAATATTCAGTTAACCGGAATTTTAGATTTTTTCCTCTTTCACAAGAAAGGTTTTTTTCTTTAGGAATTCACAAGATATATAATTTTGGTTTGACTTTTAAATTATTTAAATTTCAAAGTATTCTTATTATTTATTTCGTTTACTTATTTTCTTGTATCAAATATTATTTGCAATCAATGTTATAAACAACATGAATTTTTAGTATTTTATTTGAAAATATACTGACGAAACTCCTAACAAAATATTTATATGAAGTATAACATGAAATCGTCCTAAAATTTCATTTACATTCAATTATCCGGAATTTTCGATAATCCGGCAAGCTCCAATCCCCGAGCATTCCGGATAACTGGGGTTTTCCTGATATTGTTACGTTTTTCCCAACCTTACTTCGAATTGGCCTTACTCTCAATTCGATGAACGTAATTCCCTATCTCTTTCTGAGTTGGATCACTGATTAGTGAGCAAACACACCAGGTTTTATCATGTATTTAACTCCTTAATGGTTCCACAACAACAGGAAAACAATACAGCAAACAATATTTCTAACTAGAATATTCTTTCAACAGCTTCAGAAACTCCAACCGTTGATTGTAGATTTTTACAGTTCACACAACGTTCAAAATAATCAGGGACTGAAACCGAACCCGAACCTGAACCCAAATGGGTTCAGGTTCGGTCTTTTTATAAACCATGAACCCGAACCCGAATCCAAAAAACTCAGGTTCGGGTTCATTAATAAATATAAAAAAAAATATATATTTTTCCTACGCAAGTAAGCGAAGAGAGACTTGTTCAGCTTTGAAATTTGTATTGTCACCACCAAGAGCAAATTTAAAATAAGAAAATTTAAAAATATTTTTATTCTTAAATTAAATGAGAATTTTTTTGAAAAATAAATAAAGTTTTTTGACAAATAAATAAAATATATTGTACTCTTTTTCTAAATTTTGAACCCGAACCGAACCTGAACCTTCTATTTTGATTAACCCGAACCTGAACCTGAACCCAATTTTTTTAGGGTTTCAGTCCCTGAAAATAATACACAAAATATTTCTACTCAATAACACTTAAAACTTTATTCACAAAAAACTAATTTAAAAATCACTTTTATAATTTTAACTTTACGTCACAGGTTTAAAATAAAACTAATCTATTCTACAAGAGGTAATTTCCTTATATACAATTCTGGATAGTTCTCGACCATTCGAAGTCACTTTTAGAAAACTTGAGAAAATATTAGAATATTCGATTATTTTACGTTATGTTGATTTGATTCATAAAATCATTTATTTTATGTTGACCCTAATTCTAAGCATGCAACAACAACACTATTCGTTTCATTAATTTGTTGTTTTGTTTTGTTATGATTTTGCTATAACCGTTAGAATATCGTAAATTTCATTCTCTGAAGTCTGAACTAGTTACCAAAACTGTTCGAATAAATTTTCCTGATATAAAACAAATACAGTGAATCAATTAATCTGTAATTCAATTTAAAAAATGTATAACAATATAATTGAATATATTACTTAATTGATTTTTAAACTGTGAATCTTAGGTCGACTAACTGTTTAGAAAAGTTTTTCAGGAACAAACTTAAAAAAAATTCATTCACACACATTGATTTTACAATAAACGACATTTAACATTATGTTTAAAAATTGGGAAAGCACTTTTGTGGCTAGGTCAATCAGCCCGTATATAAAACAATCGGTTGTAATAACAAGTGTCAAGTTTTTGAATTTGTCGTTTTAACCCGTAGTAGTCACACTGAGGTCAGATGCTATCTGATATTGTTTGAAGGTAATACAATAACTTCCAATAGTTTAAGAAGGTAGACATGGTTTTGTATGGAAGTCTATTTTGCTGAGGTCAATTCAAACTTTTTTCAAATTCTAAAAATATTTCAAAAATTATTCCAAAATCAAAGATTTAAACATTTTTCAAAAATTCTGAAAATATTGCAAAAATTATAACAATATCAAAAATTGAACTTTTTTCAAAATTCCAAAAATATTCCAAAAATTAGAATAAAATCAAATATTTAAACTTTTTCTAAATTCTAATAATATTCCAAAATTTTTTAAAAAGTCAAAATTTCAAACTTTTTCCAAAATTCCTAAAATATTGCAAAAATTATAACAATTTCAAAACTTGAAACTTTTTTCAAAATTCTAAAAACTATAATAAAATCAAAAATTTTAAATTTTTCAAAATTCTAAAAATATATATATATAAAACTCACAAATTAAAAAATTCTATTTATTTTCAAAATTCTAAAAGTATTGCAAAAATTATAACAATATCAAAAATTAAAACTTTTTCCAAACTTCTAAAAATATTTCAAAAACTATAACATATTCAAAAATTTGCATGTCCAATTTCATGTTCAATTACATTTACGTCATACAAACCGCTAAATTTTTTTTTCCAAAATTTGTCTAAAAAAATAAATGAAATCATTTTTTTGACACACTTGACAATATTTTTTGACAAACATATAATGCAATAAAATTCTCAATAGTAATAGTTTCATGTTCATTTCATTTCATTTGATACAAATAACTAATTTTATTAATTTCTAAAAAAATAAATAAAAATCATTCTTTTGACATTATTTTTTTGACAAACTTATAATGCCATAATTCTCTATAATAATAATAAAATTTCATGTCATACAAATAATTAATTTTATTTTGCTCCAAAAAATTGGGGTGAAAAAATAAATTAAAATCTTTCTTATGACACAAATGACAACATCTTTTTGACAAACTTCTAATGCAATAATCTAGTTTTTGATCTCACATACCAATCCCGACCATCAAGATTTCTCCACATTCTTTGTTCCCTACTATCACTTGAAATGCACGTTTTTAAGCAAAAAAATGCATATTTCCTTGTTTTGGACACATTTGACGATTTTGTTGACACACTTTCGGTACAGTCATCGAACACATCGTCCTTTCGGCTTTTACCATCGAGTATTATACCTATTTTTAGAAACCAAAATTTTTGAAATCCCTTCAGCGGCTTTCTAGATTCGTCGGTTGTGACGGCCGGCAGACAGACAAAAATTTTTTTTTTTTTGCTTTTTTGGAATCGTTATGACCTAAGTGCTAAAACGTCGAGAAATGCCAAAAAAGTGGGGGTAAGGAATTTCGCTTTTGGCTCATGAATGTAATACGTAGGTCTTTCAGACCGAAGTAAAAGAAAAATTTTATTTTGTTTTGAAAAAAATGTGATATTGATTGAAGACCGTAAAAAGGGTCAAATTTTTTTTCTTGTGTTTTTTTAAATTTAAAATTTTTTAAAAAGGAGATCAAAACACCTGGCTCTTAGAGGAAGCTTTATACTTTATGTTCGTGCAAAATTTGAGTCGGTTCATTCAAAACAACGCAAATGAAACCTTTTTTCGCGTGGGGGTGACCAATACGTTATAATTAAAAGGTGAGACCACAATGGATTAAAAATGTGGTCGCTTGATTCTTGATATTTAGATGCGTTTAGAGTTTAAACCTTTCAATTGTATTTTCAAAAATCAAAAATCCGTTAAAATCAAAAATCAGTAAAATATAAAATAATTGATATAATGATATAAAAACAAAGAGCTTTTTCGTCGTCTGCGACACTACAATCATGAGAGAAATCATGAATCATTATAAAGAAGAAAAACAAACCGAAAACGAATTGGAATTGGATTCATTAGAAGTTTTCCGTCATACTTGCTTCAAATTACAACATTGTTTTTACGTTAAATCACATTGTAGTTTCGCACAATAAAAACAATTAACTTTTTGAATGCGTTCGACAGATCGTAGCCAAAAATTTGACACAGAAGTTTTATTTAGAAGCCATAGAGAAGAATCAGATTAAAAACCCAAAGCGGATTCGCTCCCCAGTACCTAAATTGAATTTAATAATAGATTATATTTGTGTGAGACATTTTTAAAAAGTACATTCCTGTCTAAATTTCATTTTTTTTTGGCAGCTTCACTTTATGGATGAATCAATAACCGTTTACACAATTACTGAAGTACCTAATGCTTACGTATAACCTGAAAAAAAAGAAATATAGAGACTTGATTTAGAGTCAAAGGTAAATCATTCATTGACGAGAATTTACATCCCCTAGGTAGTAATCAAGCCAACAATATTAGTGAAACATTTACTCAAAATATATATATTTGTATTGTGTTAATAAATAATTTGAATTTAATAATAATTTATTTAAAATAAATTTAATAATTTTTCTTTTTACAACTTTTTTAAATAATATTTTGTAACATGATTCGACCATAAATGGTCATTCTCAAACGTTTGAAAATATTATTAATATTATTAATAATTTGAAATTAGTTCAACATTAATAAAAATTACATAGTAGTTCTTAAACATTAATTCACTTTTGGCTAAGTATTAGTGGCTTGGCCATGTGAAATTATTTCGTTTTAAATTTTTTATTTTATTTTTTTGTAGTAAATCGGTGAGCTAGCACCTATTATTCTGTGAAGTTAACTTAACGTTTTATTTTATATTAAGAATAAAAGAACTAAATATGATATTTATTTATACTGACCTGCTATGGTTGGTCCAGCCTACCACTTATTCCAGGTGACTCAGGATTGGAATATGGGCTTCACCACTAGCTACAGAGCTTCAGACTGCAATGAACAGTCAAGTTTAAGAAGATAGCAGGGCCATATACTTTGCGCTTACATATTTATAAATAAATTTTAGTTTCAATTTGAAATAAAAACAAATCTTTTAGACTGAAAGCGTAGTAGAATTTGGTTAAATTAAAAATTGTTTAAATGATTTTTTTACTCCAGTGGAAAAGAAGAAAGTAGTCCAAGAGATGAAAATAATGCTTTTTCGAGAGCGAAAATTTGTTCACGAGACGCGTTAGTGTCGAGTGGTACAATTTCTCGAACGTAAAATGTTTTTATCTCGCGTAGGAAATGCAATTTTGTAGATAGCAGACATAGAAAAATAATCTTTTTTACTCAAGAAAGCTTAAAATATTTCAACGGCATTTTTATATTTTGCGAATTTGTCGAACTTCATTGTGGTAACTGTATATGTTTTATTGCGAAGTAATGTTTTGTGTCTCCACTAAAATTTATGTTTCGTTCGGCGACGTTTATGCCCAAAATACATGTGCAGAAAGTCTGCACGCAGTGCTGCATGCATATCTGCATCTAAAATAGATGTGCAGAATTTTTATATATTTGACGTGCAGAATTTTCGTAACAATGACAGTTCGTGTTCTTACATATTATGAAATAGTTATAAGTAAAAGTTCACTTCTGTCCGGTCTACCGAAATGGTAGGTCGTTAAAAATAAACTACAGTAAACCTAAAACATATAAATTTCGACAAAATTAATTGTTTAATTGAATGTAGTTTCATAGTTGGAGCAAAAGCAATGGTGAGTTTCATCTTTTATACATTATAATATACGATTATCGTGCAGATAGATGAATCAGTGGCAAGATGTTGTAACATCACTTTTGACGATTCTATCGTATTTTACGCTAATCGGTATGCTGTAACACAAAACGACTGTCGTAAATACGATAATCGACAGTCGTTTTGTGTTACAGCATACCGATTAGCGTAAAATACGATAGAATCGTCAAAAGTGATGTTACAACATCTTGCCACAGATTTCTACAAATCATCATAAAATATGTATGTAGTATACACATTTCAAAATGGAGAACAAATGGAGGTCTTTCAGATTCGATTTCTCTCGATTTGATACAAGATAAGAAGTAACAACAACCTTAATTAATTTAATAATCGAGATAAATAAAGCTGAAGATGGACATGATATTCATCGATCAAAAATTCACTTGGAAATATTAATACGTGTGCTCAACACTCATTTCAAAATGGAAATCTAATAAGAATCTTGCAAATTCGCTTTTCATTGGTTTGCCTTGATTTTGGGATACAATTGAGGGATTTAACACAATATTTAGATACGATAATCAGGAAAAAAAACCAAGATGGACAGGATTTCCATCAACTACGAATGCACGTGGAAATATTGCCAAACATCCAGGGATGTTTCACACATGTTTCCACAATTCAACTGCGATCATCAATGTCAAACAAAAAGAAATTCAACAAATTAGAATACAGGGGTCGATTCTGATCGGTTTTGTCCATGTTTTGTCCATAATTTGTCCAATTTTTGTCCAATCCTCCAAAAAATATATTTTCACTCGGGCAGCAGGAGTCTAGAGTTGCTGATTTCTCGACCTTTTATGAATCTCGAGATTCGAGTGCCTTGAATTTATCAACAATTGTATTTCTCGAGAAATCGAGAATAATTATTGGAATTTCTCGAGATTCTCGAGAATTTTAAAAAATTAAGTTTAACAAGAAAATAACGCTTTAACAAAATAATAAATAAATTTAATACATATCAATTTATCAATAAATAAAATATTTATTAAATCAATTTAATATTTATTAACATAGCCTATAATTTATGTAACTATTTTATGCATTAAATAATATATGTTTTAAATTAAAGTTAACTAATTCAATTGTTTTAAAAAAATATATATCACATTATGTAGTATAAGAAAATTATTTATTTAAATTTTATTTTCTCAATTCAAAAAATAATGTTTTAAAACACAAAGACAATCTAGCGATTTGTCATTCAATCGTACTCTCCGTTTACTGCAAAAATTTCCAGATACAGAAAAATTTCTTTCGTTTTCAGTAGAAGTAGGTTTTATCAATATTAGAGCGTTTCTTAGAATCTCCAAATTGAAAGTGATCCTACCAGTAGCTTCAAAAACATTCATTTCTTTGGATAGTGAGCGGTAGTCGTCATCTATTGTAGACTGCATTCTCAAACTGTCACGAATACTTGGCTCTAAATCTAATTCAACGCAATCCTTTTCTTCCAATTCCCAAGAGTCCGATGGCTGTATAAGCTCTTCACTTCCGTCGATATCATTTGTTTTAAATAATCTTCGGGAGATTGTTTTTGCGGTTTTTATAATTTCGGCTTTAAGCAAATGGAAAAAAATTCGTCTTCTTCGGGTTGAATGAGCGACTTTGGATTGTGGAGAAATTTCAATAACGAAATTATTGAGTTATCTCTTGTTTTAAAAATTTGAGATTGTATTTCAAATAACAATTTGGAGCTTATTTCTGAATTGTTATTCTGAAGAGATTTGAATAAAAATTTTAGGACACCCTCTGCAGATAATAATGAGGCATCTTGGCGGTTGAGAGCTTTTATTGATTTTGTGACTGGTTGAATAGCACTCAAAATATTTAAAGCAACTATATCATCTATTTTAGAATTCCATAAACGATTTAAATTTAGAATATTTAAAGTTTTTTAAACTGCTGGTTTGACTCGCAAAAACCGTTCAATCATGGTTTCAATGGAATTCTATCTAGTTTTACAATCCAGGAGCAATTGCAACTCATTTTTCTCCTCATTCAATTCTTTTATATTGTTTTGCAAAATATTATTGCGGACTGGCGAGTTTTTAAATAATTTTACAATTACCCTAAGTTTGCAAATCGTTTCCCGTATTTGCATATTTTGATTTAAATTTTCTCCATAAATATTTTCTTTTTAAAAGATTGACATTATTGCCAGGTGTATCCCATGACTGTAACACAACTGTTGGTAAGCTGGTGATATTTGGCCGTATTTCAACATTACACTGGCACCAACGCTTGTAGTGGTAACAATGTCTGTTACGTAATTTAATCCCACTGATTGAACTTTGGTTGCTACCATTTCGTAGGCTTTTTCAGCTGGACATGAACCTTCAATTCGCATCAATCCTAGATTTTTAATTGATAAGGTAAACTTTTGATTAGAAGCCTTCATTTTGGCGATCTTAATAGAAATTTCATTTTTGACCGTATCGTAAAATCGGTGTATTAAACTCATTACATCTGAATGATTTTGTAAAGCGTTTCTAATAAATGAACTTTTACTAATAGCATTGATGGAAATTCCATCCATTGCGGCCATTTTTGAAACAATTTTTTCTAATGTTTCAGTTTTTTGGAATTCTTTCTGGAAGTAATGATCAATTTGTTTGATTTTTTTTTTTAAGTAGATTCATAAGATGAATAACAACAATCTTTAAGTTTTCGCTTCATATTATGTAAACTGGTGAGATGGCGTTGTAAACCTGTCGTGACTGAGGCTTTACAGCTGATAATCTTGGCGCAAATGTTACAGGTTGCTTTGTCTTTATCATCTTTAATCCTTTTATAATATTTCCATAACTCTTCACTTTCGTATTCGGTCATTTTCGATAGCCTAAAAAATCTAAAATTAAATAATGCGATGATTGAAAAGCAATTTAAAGCTTATACTAGATTTCGAGATGTCGTGAAAATTTATCTTGTTAAAGTTACACGAATGAAAGTACAAAAGTAATAATTTGTTTTATTATATTGATATATTTCAATAAGAAATTTCAATGATTTAAATATTCTGATTTCAGGAATAATGTTTACTAATAGTAATAACAATATTTCACATCACTATTCACTAACAAATGTAAACGAATTGGAAAAAGAAGAATAGACAACTGAAAAATAGTAGTTTTTTTTGCCATAGAAATAAAAAAGGTTTTTCCCAAAATATTTATAACAAATAACAATTATCCTAAATTCGCATTAGGTATTACTGTTTTCATCGACATCTAGATTTAACCATTAGAAACTGATGCAGATTAAAATTAACAATTTTTGTTTAATAAAAAATAGGCAAAACAATAATATTGAGTAATTTATAGTGGTTTGTTAAATCTCGAGATTCTCAACAATATTTCTCGAGAAATGAGAATCTCGAAAATGTGAAAATATAATTTCTCGAGATTTCGAGAGCTTTAAATTACAAATCTTTCTCGAGAATCTCGAGACAGGATTTCTTGGGCAGAAACTCTAGGCAGCACTTTCGTTAAGTTTTCGTTAAATTTGGATTTCTCTCCAAGTTTTGTCCAATTTTTGTCACCATCAAAATATGATAGGACAAAAGTTTGTTGACCTTTAAAACTATAGGGCGATTTTTCTGTTCTGGTGTTTACCGCAATGGCGCTGCAAAAGGGGGATAGTAGAAAAAATCACAAAAATTTTATATGGGATTCTATACAAAACACAACTTGAATAATTTTGAAAGTTGTCTATGAAATTTCTCATTTTACCACAATTGAACAATTTCAACTTGCTTATGAAGTATTATTAACTATATATTAAGCGTAAAATACAAAATATTATTCTTAAGTCGCTCAAAAAAGAAACATAAAACTTGCCAAAATTTCCCATACAAAGTTGTATGAAAAATTTAACCTATTTTCTTATTTGTTTTACGAACAGAAGAAAATCAAATATTTTATATATTACGCTTAATATATAGTCAATATTAGTTCATAAACAAATTTAATTTATTCAATTGTATTAAAATGAGAAATTTGATAGATAATTTATAAAATTATTCAAGTTGTGTTTTGTATGGAATCCCATATAAAATTTTTGAATTTTTTCTCTAATCCCCTTTTTGCAGCGCCATTGCGGTACACACCGGAACAGAAAAATCGCCCTATAATATCTTGTACTTGTATCAATAAAATTGTTTTGTTTTGTATAATAGTGTATTCTTTTCGGCTGTAACGAACAAGTTCCACCACCGAATTATCGAATTTTGTATTCTTTTGGAATGAATACTTGGAATTCAATACCAAAAAAATAATTCGGTGTTGGAACTGTACTGAAATTTGTTCAGTACAGCCGAAAAGAATGCACTAATAAAAATTATTTCAAATAAAGTTTTGTTTACCTTAAAACTACAAAATCTTGTATCGAAAAATCGTTTTGTTTTGTGTTAAATTTTAATAAAATTATTTTGAAGTTTTGTTAAACCTTAAAACTATATATTGTATCGAAAAATCGGTTTTTTGTGCATTAAATTTCAATAAAATTATATTAAATAAAGTTCTAAAAAAATAGCATGAATTACAATTATATATATTTATTTTATTATTATAATACTATTTAGATATTAGTTATTTATAAACTTGATTATTTTTATAAGAAAACGGTGTTTTAAGCAAATATTTATTTTGTTATTGTCAACATGTTATTAAATAACTAAACGTCAAACCATTTAAATTGTGTGTTCTTATTTCTTGCCAAAGGGAAAAAGATAATGAGAACTCCAAGCCGGCAGTGTGCGCAAACTGCGGTAATGAAGGTCACCCAGCTAGCTATAGAGGTTGCGAATCCTATAAAAAATTTAAATTTTAAAAATTTAAGTTAATAATTTTACCACACCAAATAAATCGTTTGCGGATGTTCTCGGTCCCAATGTGAATAATGTACACAAAGAAAATCCAAACAATAATATCTTTACTGAATTCTTCAACGAATCAAACAGACTTTTTAACATGTCGTTAGGTAATTTAATTGAAAAAATTAACGAGTTCTGGCCTCGTTATAAAAATATTAACAGTGATGCTCACAAAGCAGCAACTTACCTTCAATTTGTGACTACCCTCACCCAGAAATAAATACACAGAATATGTCTACAATAAAAATTTTAGCTCACAACGTTAACTCTCTCATTTCCCACCATAAAAGGGTTCAATTACAAGACTCAATCAAAAATAATAATCCTTTAGCAGCTTTAATCTCAGAAACACATCTCCACGAGAAACACCGGATCGTCTTTGATAACCACAACATCATTAGAAATGACAAATGCCTTGGCACAGCCATCGTTTTGAACAACAATATCAAATACACAAGGATTCTATTCGATAGCGAAATAATTTCTGCTACCTTAGTTGAACTTAAATATTTAAACGCTACCGGCGGAAATAGCTCCCTTTTACTTGGTGCCATTTATTTACCCTGTAATCTGGGTATAAAATTGGAACCGGAACTAAACAAACTTGTAAGAATATAACTACTAAAGATAAAATCATTATAGGGGGCGATTTAAATGCAAGACATTTAAATTGGGGAGACAGTCTCAACAACTCTAATGGAATTCATCTTCAGAACTTACTTGACAACCCTAGTTGGTCTGAATATGAGATTATTAATTCTCTAGACCCAACGTTTCCAAGGTCTTCTTCATTTATCGATTTTTTTTATTGTTTCTTCTCCTCTTCTCAACAAAAACGCGGGCTTCGAAAACTTTTTTTGCAAAACAATTCCTGGTCAGTCAGACCATTTTGCTATTCAATTAGAATTAATTATGCAATCTTTTGATCCTCTACTGTCTACTCCGAAATCTTTTACATCCTTTAAAAATACCAATTGGAAAAGATATAACTTCGACCTCCTTAATGCATTAACAGAGATTGACTTACAATCCGGTGTAAATCTGAGTAACCCTGATATAGATGCAGCAATAGTAGCACTCAATGATGCAATTTGTAAAACTGCCTCGGCACATTCTGAATCGGTAAAAGCTAAAGATGCAAAATACAACAACCTCTCTAAATTGACCAATAAGATGTTCAAACTAAAAAACTAAATAAACTAAAAAGAATATTTCATAAGTACCTGAATAGAGTCAGTAACGAATGTCTTGAACTAAAATCTAGAATTGACTGTCTCAACACCTGCATTAGAAATAGAGTTTCTAAAGAAATGAATGAGGAATTTAGGAAAAAACTTAAAGCGATCAAACCCTCACCTCAAGTATTTAAAGAAATTGACCGAATAACGGGAAGAAAATATAACAAAAACAACTTGTCTCACGTAACCATTTCTGATGGTAACCAAAATTATAGTGAGGAAAATGATAAGTTACAAGCCTTTGCTAGCTACTATAGGGAACTTTACTTAGAAAGAACACCATCCACCAACCAAGAATTGATTTCTGAAGCACGAAGCATATGGGAAAGACTCTCGGAAGAAAGCGAAGTAAGATGGGTCACCTTCGCACAACAGAATACAGCTTTAGAACCTATACAGCGGGAATTTTTCTGCGATAGCTCTTTAATACGGAGTATCATAAAAAACCTTAACAATAAAAAATCATGAGGTCTGGATAATATCTCAAACTTCCTTATCAGAAAATCCGCATTATCAATATCGAACATAATCACAATAATTATTAACAATAGTATTAATAATAGTTACTTTCCTTCCGTGTGGAAAATTGCTAAATTAATCCCCTTGCCTAAATCTAACAACTCAAATTATGTTAAAGATTTTAGACCTATTTCCATGCTTCCAAATTTAGGTAAAATATTAGAAAGAGCTATTCTACAAAAATTTATAGATGTCTTTGAGGACGATAACAACATTATACCTGATGAACAATTCGGTTTCAGAAGAGGACACTCGACAGAGCATGCCCTGTTATATCTACAAGACAACATCATCAAAGGTCTGAATAAAAAACAATGTACCGTAACTTGCTCAATTGATTTGGAAAAAGCGTTTGACTATACTTGGTGTAAGGGTCAAATCGTCAAGCTCAATAAAGCCAACACTCCACGCTACCTGTTAAGGATGATAAAAAGTTTTTTAACGGACAGAAAGTTATTTGTCAATATAGAACAATCCAGTTCAAACTTAATTGATGTAAACTCAGGGGTACCTCAGGGTTCGATTTTGGGTCCTTGGTTGTTTAATTTTTCTACACATGATATCCCGACTATAACTCCTCAAGGTTCTAAAGCTTTACTCTATGCTGACGACACGTTAATTATCGCTCAAGATGAACGCCCTCATATTGCACTTGCCAAACTAAATGAACACCTTAACATAATAAATAACTTCTATAAAAATTGGGGAATACAAATTAATGATTCAAAATGCAAACTCATTTGCTTTAGAAATGCAAGTGGTAAAGGCCATCACTTAGCGGTCCGTGAAAGCAAACAATTATCAATTACCATTGGAAATAGCACTATAAAAGCATCCAACTCTATAAAAAAACCTGGGTGTAACTTTTCAAAACAAAAACTGCTTCAACCAACATGCAAGGACGAGTCTTAGTAAAGCCAAAGGGGCTGTGGCGATACTAAGACCGTTACTATCTTCAAGATCGGTAGAACATAGAACAAAATTACTCATTTATAAAACTCTAGTTAGACCAATTTCAACATACGCCTTCCCAGCATGGTTCACAATCAGTCCAACGGTGGCTGAAGAACCTAACATTTTTGAAAGAAAAATACTTAGACAATGCTTATCAAAGTATAGAAGAGCTAACAAAAAGTACATACACAACAAGATATATAAGGAATCAGGGATTATTCCTTTAACTCAATATTCGATTAATATGGCAATCCATAGATTGAAAAGACTCCAGTTCCATCCTAACTCTTTGATGAAACAAGTCTATAATGATAATGCTTTTACACCCCTTGAAAGCAATCTTTACTACATGTCTCCTATCAGTGTGACCAACACTGATTCGACTAAGTTACTTCAACCTGCAAATAATTCTAACCAAATTAAATTTTATTTATCTAAAAGCTTTAATAATCATAGAGGTTAATCTCTGAGTTGGGAGGCACCAGTTTGTTTTTGTTTTACTATTGAATTAAATTTAGTTTCGATTTTTATTTGATTTAAACGAAAAATTTTTGTTTTCTCTTGTAAATATGTATAATATGTATTATATTAGTTTTAAGTAGTAGTTTTAAGTTCAGCATTTAAATGCTATGTGAGTTTTAAAAAAAGGCCTTGAGCAAGCTCTTAATTAATTTCTTATCTTCAGTTTCTGAAAAAATAATTATTATTAGAAAATTGAATTGCACAATTTATTCTTAACCTCAAAAATGTAAACATCTGACAGCCTGTTGTCGATGTAAATTTTATTCTTTTGCTTCACAAAAAAATAAAATATATATATGTATTCTAAAAAAGACTCTGTTTACTTGATGTAACTTAAGACTCAATAAATAATAATTGAATTGAATTGAATTGTGTTAGTATTTCAGACACACGTTTTTCGTTTAGTTTTTTATTGCCGAATCAAGAAAAGACAAATTTTTCTTTTGTCCAACATTGGAAAAAAATGGACAAAACCGATCAGAATCGACACCCAGGTATATCTGCAACTCAACCCTATTGTATCACGAGCGGGATTTATTTTGGCCTGCTACACTGGTCATGTAGTGAGCTATTATATATCGACCGATATTATGTATTATGTAGATCATTGCTTAATTTGCATACAATTGTGTAATCTATATCAGTTATTAATACATTCATTGAATTGTTTCAAATTTACATAAAAAAAATAATAACTCATGTATTGATTTATACGATCGAATAGATATGTATAAATAAATCTAAATAACATATGCAACTCAATTCTAAAATAAACATTTTCAAGAATTGAGTATTCATTATTCTTAATGATTCACTATATTTTTCATTAAATTTAGTTTAAGCAAGAAACATATTTCAAACACAATTTACATTAAGAACAACATTTGTATTGTTTGTTGATGTATTTTACAATCTTGTCAAAGATATATTATATCCAATTATTGTAACATAATAGTAATAGTTCGGTTGTATCGTGGGGTGTTGCACAAAGTGTGGAACTCTTCCAACAATGTCGGAATGACAGATACAACTCATTTTATATGTTTTGGTCTTGCGCATTACGACATTGGAGGACAGGTTTCACAGTTTGCTCGACAGGTCATTACGATACAACCGAATCCGTCCTATACGGGACAAATTTACATTGTATAATTTTCCATATACTATATAATGCCCTATTATCTGACTGTTTTCAGTCTCCAATTAAGAATATCGGTAACCACTTGTCTAATTTTCAAGTAAGGTGTACCGAATTCTTAATTGGTCATAGAGACACAGTCAGAATATGCTCTCCTATAGATCGACAGAACTAAAATGTAACCCATTGGCGATATGGGCTCACGCCTCAGCCAATTAATATAAAAAATAAAAAAAAGTGAAAGTTGTCGCAATTTAAAGAAAACGTCTTTTTAATTAAAAGATAGAAGAAACTAATTGAATCGTTGCCTGTAAAAACGTTTATGTCTAAATTAAAATTTAAGCTCAAATTACATATACCGTTTCCGATAATCGTTTCCCAAAAATTTATTTATTAACAATATTAGTTTCAATTATTTTATAATTTGGATTATTTAAAATATTTGAATATCTTTATAAACAAATAATCATTACAAAAATAATTTCATTTTCAAAAAAATATCATTCATTTTTTATTTGAGTTATAAAAAAAATAATTCATTTGCAAACAAAATGTCAAAATCATTCATTTTTATCTGAGTTTTAAAGTAGTTTTTGTTTTTTTTATTGTGGTAGCACTGCCTCTGTGCAGCGAAATTAGAATTAACCCTCTAAGAAATTTAGCGTACTCGGAAAAAACGTAACGCATTCGAACTGAAAACGTAAGGAATTATTATATGATTGTGTTAGTAAATTTGTATAATATGTACATTGTACAAACGACGCCATGTTTAATGTTGAGTCTTGGTAAATTTTATTAACCAAAAGTAGTTTTGATATTTTGCGTGGCGTGTTTTACAATTGGACCTATTGTAAGATATAACAAATAATAAACGATTAAAGGAAGATTAGAAATTCGTTTGTTTTGTGAGTTTATTTGCTTGATACAAATAAAATTATAAAACTAAAATATTTTCTAATTGTTATATTTTTATTACAGGCATCAACCAAGGTACAACGAAAATAAACTAAAAGGTAATTCAGCAGTAATAGAATATATTTTGAAAAAATTTTATACATATTGTTACGTTTTTCTTAACCTCCTTCGAATTGGCCTAACTCACAATTCAATAAACGTAATTCCCAATCTCTTCTGAGTTCGATCACTGATTAGTTAGCAACCACACCAGGTTTTATTAAGTGTTCAACACCTTAATTGTTCCACAACAATAGGAAAACAATACAGCGAACAATATTCCTAACTAGAATATTCTTTCAACAGCTTCAGAAACTCCAACAGTTGATTGTAGAAATTTCCAGTAATACAACGTTTAAAATAATACACAAATTATTTCTACTTAATAAAACTTTAAACTTTATTTACAAAAACTAATTTAAATATCACTTTTATAATTTCAACTTCACTATCGCAGGTTTAAAATAACACTAATTCCACTTTACTATCGCAAGTCTAAAATAAACTAATTGTACATTTAATTTCACTTTACTGTCGCAGGTCTAAAATAAAACTAATTTAAAAACTACAATAGGTAATTTTCTTATATACCTTCTGCAATACTTCTAGATAATTCGACATCACTTTCCAGAAACCTTGAGAAAATATTAGAATATTCGATTATTTTACGTTATGTTGATTTGATTCATAAAATCGTTTATGTTGACCCTATTTCTAAGAAGAGACAACAACAACAATATTCATTTCATTAATTTGTTTGATGTGTTTTGTTGATTTTATTTTCCTGGAAGTGACCGTAATCGTCTAGATTTTTCTGTAATCGTAACAATATGTATATAAATAAAAAAATAATATATATAACATATAATAAATAAACATTTTAAATAGAGAGCTGTTTTTTTAAATCTAAAATATATATGTACATTAAATATCAAACATACATTGCGTAAACGTAACTTTTTTGCGAACCGTTTTCGTACTGCTTAGATGTTACGTAAACGAACAGCGTCAGCGAACTCTTTTCGAACTACTAATACACCAACAAGTCTCGGAATTTTCTCTACACTCTTCTTATTCTAACATTACCGCCTATGGTACGTTTACGGTTCGCCTTAGTGTTACGTTTACGAAGTGTTGTATGAACATATGACTTCGCTTTCCTTACGTTTTCGTAACGTTTTTCTTAGAGGGAAGGTAGAAACACAACACGGCCCTCTAAGAAATTTAGCGTACTCGGAAAAAACGTAACGCATTCGAACTGAAAACGTAAGGAATTATTATATGATTGTGTTAGTAAATTTGTATAATATGTACATTGTACAAACGACGCCATGTTTAATGTTGAGTCTTGGTAAATTTTATTAACCAAAAGTAGTTTTGATATTTTGCGTGGCGTGTTTTACAATTGGACCTATTGTAAGATATAACAAATAATAAACGATTAAAGGAAGATTAGAAATTCGTTTGTTTTGTGAGTTTATTTGCTTGATACAAATAAAATTATAAAACTAAAATATTTTCTAATTGTTATATTTTTATTACAGGCATCAACCAAGGTACAACGAAAATAAACTAAAAGGTAATTCAGCAGTAATAGAATATATTTTGAAAAAATTTTATACATATTGTTACGTTTTTCTTAACCTCCTTCGAATTGGCCTAACTCAAAATTCAATAAACGTAATTCCCAATCTCGTCTGAGTTCGATCACTGATTAGTTAGCAACCACACCAGGTTTTATTAAGTGTTCAACACCTTAATTGTTCCACAACAATAGGAAAACAATACAGCGAACAATATTCCTAACTAGAATATTCTTTCAACAGCTTCAGAAACTCCAACAGTTGATTGTAGAAATTTCCAGTAATACAACGTTTAAAATAATACACAAATTATTTCTACTTAATAACACTTTAAACTTTATTTACAAAAACTAATTTAAATATCACTTTTATAATTTCAACTTCACTATCGCAGGTTTAAAATAACACTAATTCCACTTTACTATCGCAAGTCTAAAATAAACTAATTGTACATTTAATTTCACTTTACTGTCGCAGGTCTAAAATAAAACTAATTTAAAAACTACAATAGGTAATTTTCTTATATACCTTCTGCAATACTTCTAGATAATTCGACATCACTTTCCAGAAACCTTGAGAAAATATTAGAATATTCGATTATTTTACGTTATGTTGATTTGATTCATAAAATCGTTTATGTTGACCCTATTTCTAAGAAGAGACAACAACAACAATATTCATTTCATTAATTTGTTTGATGTGTTTTGTTGATTTTATTTTCCTGGAAGTGACCGTAATCGTCTAGATTTTTCTGTAATCGTAACAATATGTATATAAATAAAAAAATAATATATATAACATATAATAAATAAACATTTTAAATAGAGAGCTGTTTTTTTAAATCTAAAATATATATGTACATTAAATATCAAACATACATTGCGTAAACGTAACTTTTTTGCGAACCGTTTTCGTACTGCTTAGATGTTACGTAAACGAACAGCGTCAGCGAACTCTTTTCGAACTACTAATACACTCACAAGTCTCGGAATTTTCTCTACACTCTTCTTATTCTAACATTACCGCCTACGGTACGTTTACGGTTCGCCTTAGTGTTACGTTTACGAAGTGTTGTATGAACATATGACTTCGCTTTCCTTACGTTTTCGTAACGTTTTTCTTAGAGGGGGACGATAAAAAAAACGTCTAAAATTTCGCTGTTGTAACCACAACAAAGGCGTCAGCGTGAAAAGCAGTCAAAAATAAAAATGCATAAACTAAAATCAGCCCAGTAAAAGTGTTGTACCAGATTTACTAGTAACTTACTATTAACGCGTTATAGTAACAAGACGAAGACAAACCCAAGACCGCTCGAACAAAATGTCCCACCTCGTCTTGTGTAACAAGTCTTGGGTTTGTCTGGTAAGACGTGTCTGTAGGTTATCTGGCCAGACATGTCTTTAGTTTGTCTTGGCTAACCTAAACCACAAAGCAACCTTGTTATATAAATATGATTTTTGTAAATAAAATACATTTTTATAATTTTAAGTTTTTATTGACTATAAATAAATTAATAAATATAAATATATATTATTTCTTAAAGAACTAATTAAAACAATAATACAGCAATTAATAATATTAAACAATTCAATATTTTATCAAATAATATAATCTGCAAAACTAAAATGGCATTAAATTAAACTAAAAGAATTACATATATAATTTTCTTAATTTAAAACATATCAACATTTAATTGATTTGAATACTTACTTTTATAGAATAATACTTACAACTATTGTATATTTTCCTTATTAATTTTTAAAATAAATTTGGCTTATTCAATATCAAACATAAACTTTAACATGATTTAAATGAAATGGCCGACATATATTATAAGGTCGTAAAAAACAGTGGTTCAAACCATATATTCTTGAAATTAGTTTTGATCTTTTTCATATTATGCGATGGCGCTATAAGAGATATATGTCTATCTTGCTTCCTCTAATGCACTCTTATGAATGATAACAAACTAAAGACCTGTTACTATAGTAACAAAAAATCTAGTGGGAGGGTTGTTAATATAGACGTATAAAACGTTTTATACGTTACACGTATAATACGTAACGTATAAAACGTATATAACGTATAAAACGTATAATATGATTTTGTTTTTGAAATTCATTCATAAAAAATTAAAAATGCTTCTTACTTCAGATATTAATTATATTTTTAGTAAAAATATATATATTTTAGTAAAAATATAATTACGTAGTTATAAATTATTTATATATTTTATAATTTATAACAAAAACTATTTAAATTCTAGATGTTATTTGAATGTAAATTTTTATACTTTATTAGATTTGAATATTGAAAATTTTGAATTATATATTAGAGATTTTTTTGAGCACATCAACTTAAGCAATTAAATTATTTTTGAATTTTTCAACACGTAGGTATACCATGATCTAAATATATACAGGTCTGCTTGACAGTTGACACTTAATTAAATGTGACGTCATCCAGAGTCGGTAAATAAATATAAAGTAAATTTATATTCTAATTTCGCAAGACGAATAAATTTTATAATATAAAATTTGTAATATTTAAATAAATAACTTATTATACAAACATAATAAATAAAGTATACTATTTTTTAATAATAATAAGATAAAGAAATACAAAACTTGATTTTAAATTTTAAGTAATTGTTTTTATTATTTTTCTCTTTATATAACCACCTACATATTCAAGGGTGTCAGTCGTGAGTTCATCAATTTCTATTTTATTTAATTCTTCTATTTCATTAAATTCTTCATTTTCACAACCACCATCAATTTCTTCATCAGCAGAAACTAGGTTTTTATACATTGCTTGCGACATCAAGGACTCATTATTATAATGTAACTTTAAAAGTGATGTTTTATCTTATTCTATATTACTAGTTAAAGAAGAGTGTATTAAGGTTTCATTTCTTCCTGTAACCATAGAAAAAAAAACATAATACAACATAAAACATCGACACAAAAGATACGATATGTTATATATACTTATATACAATTTAATTCCTATATCTATTCTATAATATACCTAATAAATAAGCTCTTAAAGGATATTTAAATTCCAAAGCTGATGGATGGTCATGCATTCCACCTTTAGATCTTATTGCACTAAAAATTTTCCAACTCGTCTTGGCTTAACCGATAAGTCAATATAAAAGGAAAGTTACGTTTTTCTTGCAAATCAATGTAGTTTTACTGCAAAAATAAAATATGAATATTTAAATTTAATTCTAAGTTAAAAGTAATATGCTTTTTATTTGTTTAAATACTTACATAAAAACTTTTTTCTTTCTGTCAACAAACAGAAACAATAAGAATCGACTCTGAATGACGTAATATAAATAAAAAATGGCGATCAAAACGAAATGTCAAGCAGACCTGTTTATATTTAGATAATTTAGGTATACTATATGATTTTCTTTCATTTTGATTCCAACATTTACTTAATGGGAAACATTTTGGATTAGAAACATTTGGCTCATGAACTTAATTATTTGGCATCATGAAATGTTATTGAATATATAAAATATGGTTCAATTCAACTTCAGCACCTCCCATCTAATAAAAACAGCTGGGAAATATTATGTTGTTGCAGAATAAATGTCGTTTTTTCATAGCAGTTAGGAAAATTACACTAGTTTACAAGAAAAATCTGCTGAAATAAAACCCAACTTTTCTTATAGATTTGAACCTCCTGAACACGAATATCATATTCATTTTTTTGGGTTAGCTCTTGTTTTTGAGATATTCACGAAAAACCAATTTTTTTGGTGATCAAAAATGTTGTTTCGGTTTTCGGGTCTCGTATTTTACAAAACCAACAAAATAAGAATATTCATAAAACAAATGCATAGTAAATATACCAACAAACATTTTGAGCTATATTTTGTAAAAATCCGTAAAGGATTCTGGAAGTTACAGTCGAAAAAAGTTGAAAAAATACGAAAAATTCACGTTTTTTTTTAATTTTTCTATTTTCAACGCCATAAATTTTGAACAAACAAAGACACTAATTTTTTTAATTTCTTGGAGCCTATAGTAGCTTCAATTTTCTTTCTTTTAAACTAAAATACACGAATATTGGTGCAGTTTGCACCAAGTTATTCAAGTTTTCCCAAAGAAAGTCAAAACTCAAAATTTGGATAAAAAAATTTTTTAATTAATTTATTGTGCCATAAACAATAATTTTATAAGTTCAGTCGTTCTCAAACATCAGTAAAGAATTATTTTAAAATAGTAAAGTATAATTTCCATTTTGTTTTCGAAATTGGGAATTGGATCGATATGAGACGTATATAGAAATATATAAACAAAAGATAATGAATTGTGAGGAGAGGCAAAACATCATAACATCAGAACCATTTAAGTTAGTGCAAGCACCATAAAGTTAAGCCCCTATTTATGTCTATTAATACCTGTAAGGTTTGTTTCTTTTCTTTTTTCTCTTTTTTTTTTGATAATGTAAGTTTTTTTCTATCACCGCCCATCTTCTGTTACTCCTTACGTTTATGATCATTTTAAGTTTAATTTAAGAAAGCAATTACTTCTCCTTTTTAATAGTTTTTCGGTTTTTCCAACTTTTGATTAATCAGTTTAAAAAGGTTTCTTTTTAAGTAGATAATTGTCGTATGATTAGTTGCAAATATAATCTCTCTAGGATAAATTTAATTCCAAACATTCAAGTGAAAATAATAATTAGAAAAGAAAACATATTAGAAATATAAATTTTAAATAGTGTATTGTTTTTAAAAATCAATAAATCAATAGTGGTAGCTGCCTTTTAAAGCAAAATAAATTGTTAGTAAAGTGTTAAATCAAGTTTATTTAAATGGCGTCGTCAAGAAGTTTCAAGTGTAAAAATAGCCCAAGTTCATTTTGTTTTATTTGTGGAAGCTACATAATACATGCTGCTATATCACCCCATTTATAAGAACTGCCTATCTTCATTACTAACTGATATTTTCCAACTAATAAAATAAATTCGAGGTGAGAGGAGCTAGATCATGTCCCAAAACTTCACAAAAACAATCTCAATTTCGAGAAAAATCATATACAAATAAAATACACCTTTTGTCAAAAAAGGACATTTCATAATCAACAAATTGATATTTCCAACTCCTAAAATAAATCAGAGGTGAGAGGAGTTAGATCATATCAAAAAACTTCACAAAAAATCTCAATTTCGAGAAAAATCATAGACAAATAAAATACAACTTTTGTCTAAAAAAGACATTTCATAATCAACTAACTGATATTTTCCAACTCTTAAAATAATTCCGAGGTGGGAGGAGCTAGATCATGTCAAAAAACTTCACAAAAAAATCTCAATTTCGAGAAAAATCATATGCAAACAAAATACAACTTTTGTCAAAAAAAGACATTTCATAATCAACTAACTGATATTTTCCAACTCCTTAAATAATTCCGAGGTGAGAGGAGCTAGATTTACTACGAAAACAACTTATATATAAATCAATTATGTTGCATAATTTAAATTATTCTTAAAGTTAAATTTTTATTCCAAATTTTGAGTTTTGACTTTCTTTGGGAAAACTTGAATAACTTGGTGCAAACTGCACCAATATTCTTGGTTTTAAGTTTAAAAGAAAGAAAATTGAAGCTACTATAGGCTCCAGGAAATTAAAAAAAAATTAAGGTCTTTATTTGTTCAAAATTTATGGTGTTGAAAATGGAAAAATTTGAAAAAAACGTGAATTTTTCGTATTTTTTCAACTTTTTTCGATTGTAACTTCCAAAATCCTTAATGGATTTTTACAAAATATAACTCAAAATGTTTGTTGGCATATTTACTATGCATATGTTTTATTCATATATTTTATTTGTTTGTTTTGTAAAATATGAGACCCGAAAACTAAACCAACATTTTCGATCACCGAAAAAATTGGTTTTTCGTGAATATCTCAAAAACAAGAGCTAACCCAAAAAAATGAATATGATATTCGTGTTCAGGAGGTCCAAATCCATAAAAAAAGTTGGATTTTATTCAGGGAGACAAAAAAAGTTCAAAATTTGTAAACTAGTGTTATTAGAGATTATTAGAGAGATGTTTTTAAAAAAAATTTGTTGTGTGAATCCGGGTTGCACCACTTTCAATTAATAGACACAGTTTGAAAATAACAGGCTCTTGCAGATCAAATCTTCTTTTTATACAAAAGTAGTAATAGTTAAAATATAAAATATTTCTTTGGTTTTCATTTATTTTTATTTTTAATACAAGGGGAACGCAAGAGAATACAAGACAGTATACAGTTAAAATATGTATTTACGTCAAACGAAAAAGTTTAGTGAGAATAGTAAATTCAATTTTGGTCATTGATGAATAATAGGATAGGTATGGTTGGAAATGTCAACTTATTGCAGACTAAATTTGTTTTGAAAATAAATAATTATATTTTGAAAAGAAGCATTTACGTTAAATGTGGAAATTTTCTGAACTCATAGGAATAGTTGGGTAAGAAATTATCATGACGACGCTATATTTTCTAAAGCAGCTGTTCCTATTAGTCCCGAAATCTAGGCTTTATAAATATTAAATATCACGAGTACGATGAATAATACGCCCGCGAAAATGTTATATAAATGTATTTTTATTTATTAAGGATTTTACTTTTATACGGTATAAAACGTAAATAATTGTGTGTTTTATACTGTACGTTTTATACGTTTTATACGTACGTATAATACGTGTTTTATACGTTACCGTATTATACGTTACAACCCTGACTAAAATACATACTTTGTTCTTTGTCAAAATGAATTTTACAAATTTCAATTTAAAAAATAACTAACTTTTACTAATAAATAAATAATAATAATTTTTCTACTAATAACTAATTTTAAAAATAAAATACAAAATACAAATTATGAAAATATATAAATGAATGAAACCGAACTTTGAACGTAAACTGAAAATTCAGTTGACAATTCAAAACAAAACGGCGGCACTGTCATATTTTTCAGTTGGCGGCACTGTCACAATAACATTAAAAATTACCCTTGCAGCCAAATAAAAATAAAATTGATATCTGGCAATAATCATCGCCGACGATAAATTATAAATAAAGGTAGAAACACAACACGGACGATAACGTCGGACGATAAAAAAAACGTCTACAATTTCGCTGTTGTAACCACCAACCAACCAGGCGTCAGCGTGAAAAGCTGTCAAAAATAAAATTGCATAAACTAAAATACTTTGTTCTTTGTCAAAATGAATTTCACAAATATCAATTTTAAAAATAACTAATTTTTACTAATAAATAAATAATAATAATTTTTCTACTAATAACTAATTTAAAAAATAAAATACAAAATACAAATTATGAAAATATATAAATGAATAAAACCGAACTTTGAACATAAACTGAAAATTCAGTTGACAACTCAAAACAAAACGATTACAACCTCAGCAACGCGAAAAACATCAGAAAATCATATTTTTCAGTTGGCGGCACTGTCACAATAACATTAAAAATTACCCTTGCAGCCAAATAAAAATAAAATTGAGATCTGGCAATAATCATCGCCGACGATAAATTAGAAATAGAATCTAAATTTTCTCCGACGAAAAAAACTTTTTCGTTTATCGCTGTAGTTGTGTTTGAAATGTATGTATCCTGTGTATTCTAATGTTACTAGCGTCGTCGTCGCACGATTTCGCCCGGGTTGTGTTTCTAGCTTAAGGTAGAAACACAATACGGACGATAACGTCGGACGATAAAAAAAAACGTCTACAGTTTCGCTGTTGTAACTACAACAAAGGCGTCAGCGTGAAAAGCTGTCAAAAATAAAATTGCATAAACTAAAATACTTTGTTCTTTGTCAAAATGAATTTCACAAATTTCAATTTTAAAAATAACTAATTTTTACTAATAAATAAGTAATAATAATTATTCTACTAATAACTAATTTTAAAAATAAAATACAAAATACAAATTATGAAAATACATAAATGAATAAAACCGAACTTTGAACATAAACTTCAGAAAATTCTGTTGACAACATCAGAAAATCATATTTAAATCATATCATCGAAAAACATCAGAAAATCATATTTTTCAGTTGGCGGCACTGTCACAATACCATTAAAAATTACCCTTGCAGCCAAATAAAAATAAAATTGATATCTGGCAATAATCATCGCCGACGAATGACGATAAATTAGAAATAGAATCTAAATTTTCTCCGACGAAAAAAACTTTTTCGTTTATCGCTGTAGTTGTGTTTGAAATGTATGTTGCTGTGTATTCTAATGTTACTAACGTCGTCGTCGCATGATTTCGCCTGTGTTGTGTTTCTAGCTATAGAATCTAAATTTTCTCCGACGAAAAAAACTTTCGTTTATCGCTCTAGTTGTGTTTGAAATGTATGTATCCTATGTATTCTAATGTTACTAACGTGGTCGTCGGACGATTTCGCCCGTGTTGTGTTTCTAGCTTTAGAGATATCTTGCAGAATTTACATGTGCTCTCATGAATTGCTCTCATATAACAACACATGTTCTAATTTCGTTGCATGCAGAAATCTGCACATGTATTTTGAGCATTAAAGTGATATTACAAACAAATTAGATTCAGTTGCTACCATCAACTTTTAATCTGAAAAGTAGATGATAGCAATTATTGTTTTTGACTGTAGATAGCGAAAAGTTCAAAAACTCAAAACCTCCTTAATCATTTAGCCCTACTGATTTACGCCATTTGCAATAAACAGCGAACATTGCCATATACAAAAAATTGGATTACTGTTTTTGATTAAATTTTTTTTATATGGAGTTTTATTTTTCCAGATGGTGCTATGGCGAATTTTTGTTTTTTTTATATTGAGTTTTAATTTCAAAATGGCGCTCCAAGTTCACGATCTTTACTTTTTTACTGTGCTAAAAAATGAATCAGGCTTCTATATAGGGGGTTTTGAAAACTGCAAGAAAATAGTAATCATTTTACGAAGTAATAATAATTTTTAAGCAATAAGTTCTGAACAAATATTAACTATTTAGTGTTAATTATAAGTTGTATAATCGATTTTATCTAAATTAGTGGTATATAAATTGTAAATAAATTATAAACTGTAAAAGTAAATGAAACGACAAAATGGCGACGACAAAAATACAATGGGTGCGTTCACCCGACATCAACAGTTGAGAAAGCGATAGCGTTTAGCCGAACCGTTGACTTTACACTGGATGTCAGCAGTTGAGAGTTTCTTGAAGCGGGATTTATTTCTGCTTTCCAACTCATCTTTTGCTTTGACATGCGTAGAACTGATGTATTTTGACATTATACATGAATATACATTATAAAGCTAGAAACACAACACGGGCGAAATCGTCCGACGACGACGTTAGTAACATTAGAATACACAGGATACATACATTTCAAACACAACTACAGCGATAAACGAAAAAGTTTTTTTCGTCGGAGAAAATTTAGATTCTATTTCTAATTTATCGTCGGCGATGGTTATTGCCAGATATCAATTTTATATTTATTTGGCTGCAAGGGTAATTTTTAATGTTATTGTGACAATGCCGCCAACTGAAAAATATGATTTTCTGACGTTTTTTTCGTTTCTGAGGTTGTAATCGTTTTGTTTTGAGTTGTCAACTGAATTTTCTGTTTATGTTCAAAGTTCGGTTTTATTCATTTATTTATTTTCATAATTTATATTTTGTATTTTATTTTTAAAATTAGTTATTAGTAGAAAAATTATTATTATTTATTTATTAGTAAAAATTAGTTATTATTCAAATTGAAATTTATGAAATTCATTTTGACAAAGAACAAAGTATTTTAGTTTATGCAATTTTATTTATGACAGCTTTTCACGCTGACGCCTTTGTTGTGGTTACAACAGCGAAATTGTAGACGTTTTTTTTAATCGTCCGACATTATCGTCCGTGTTGTGTTTCTACCTTAAATGTATAAGTAGTAAACGTCAGATAAAAAACGTTATAAGTAGTAAACGTCAAATAAAAACGCTGTAAATCAACAATGCGTTCACCAGTTTTACAACTGCTAACTCCGAACTGTTGAGAGCTTGAAGTCAGCTGTTGATGTCGGGTGAACGCACCCAATTGAGTATTTTCCTTAAAATATTTTGACAGATAAAACAGTTGATTTTAAAGGCGGGTCCAAACGCGAATTTTTGTTAATACAAAATCGTCAGTTTTTGTATGAAAAGTGTTAAACAATAAACTAAAAATTTATCTAGGAATTGATAATTACATTTAAACAAGTAGTAAGTATAAACTGGTTAAAAATATTTCATAAATTTATGTTAAATCGATTTTTTTGGGTGCCCGCAGTGTTGTTTAGTTACTGGAAAATCTTCAGTTTTATTTATGAAAAATGCCCAAAAATGATTTAAAATAGTTAACAAATAAACTAAACTACAAGTTAAAAATAATATTAATACAAGTGGTGTGTGTAAATAGGTGTAATATATTCAATAAATTTATGTTAAAATCAATGTTATATTGCTGTATGTAATCTGTCGTTACGTCCTTCTATTTCTGTATGTAATCTGTCGTTACGTTGCTATAATCTGTCTAATGATAATTAGAAATCAGTAATTATGTATTAAAATTTACTGCAAAACCAATAATAATGCAAATATATTAAAAACAATTTAAATACAACGCAAAACGATCCTGATTTGCAAGAAATAACAATTTTTTAAGGTTTTCGAAATACAAATCAGCTGATCACATATGTCAAGTTTTTTCGGGAAAAAAGTTGTACTATAAACAAAAAACATTGACTTTAGCATAAATTTATTGAATATATTTAACAAATTTATATATACCCTTGTATTAATATTATTATTAACTTGTAGTTTAGTGTATTATTTAACTAGTTTAAACTGTTTTTTGACTCTTCATACACAAAACTGAAGATTTACCAGTAACTAAACATCACTACTGGCAACCAAAAACATTGATTTAACACTGAATATTTATATTTATAATATTTAACAATTGAATATTTTTAACCAGTTTAAACATAATGTGTGGGCGAGATGGAGAAGTAGATAAGTCAACAACATCACTTACAAGAAAGTTAAGCAGCACTGGGAAGGGTCCCAACTTAAACGGGTGACCGGGTGGCTTTGGAACTTCATCAGAAAAAATATGGAAATATGATTGTAGCACATTGAAGCAGGAATATCTCGCCCACGGTATGCCGTATACCTTATCCAGCAGCCCTGGAAACTGGCTAGGATTCGATGGCCCAATCACCCGTTAATCCGAAAGGTGAATCCGAAATTCAAATGATTAAAGAAACGTACACTAGAAAGAAAAACAAAACAAACCAAACTGGAAAAAACCAAATATCGACCCTTGGCTACCGTACCTGGACACGAGTAGGAAACTGGAATGTCAGGACTCTGATAGAAACATCGAGGTTAGCACAAGTTGAGAAAGTATTGGAAAAATATAACATCGAGATACTAGGACTCAGTGAAGTAAGATGGAAAAACAGCGGAGAGCTAACAACAAGTAAAGGAAATTACATGATGTTCTCTGGTAAATCCAACACACATGAACAAGGCGTAGCAATATTAACAACACCTAACGCAAATAAAGCACTTCTTGAATGGAAACCAATCAGTAGCAGAATAATAACAGCAAGATTCCAATCGAAAATTAGAAATACAACGATCATACAGTACTATGCACCTACCAAAGAAGCTGATGATGCGACGAAAGATGAATTCTATGAACAGCTCCTATTCATAGGAGGCAGCAAGTTCCCACACAAGAACATACACAAATACACTTGGACATCACCAAATGGAAGAAACAAGAACCAAATTGATCACGTACTGGTAAATAAGAAGTTTCTATCCTGAATACAAGACGTCAGAGCAAAGCGAGGAGCAGACATACACAGCGACCATCAACTGGTAATTGCAACATTCAAAATTAAACCAGCCGCTGTAAAACACAATAAGTCATGTCAGAGGAAATTTAACATCAATAGATTGAACGACAAAAATACAAATAACATCTTCAAAGAATCGCTCCAACTCAATCTACCAAACAACGAAACCACCAGCATTGATGAAAAATGGGAACAAGTTAAAGAAGCTTACGTCAAAACTGCTACAGATGTGCTTGGATACCAAGACAAATCACGGAAACCATGGATTAGTGGTGATACCTGGAAGAAAATCGAAGAGCGTCGACAGCTCAAGTTGCAATTGTGTCACCAGAACACAACCGAGATCCGCAGCAAATATGAAAGTACAACAAAACAAGTTAAAAAGATGGCAAGAAAGGATCGCAGAAGATATACAGAAAGCATTCTCCAGACTGCAGAAACAGCAGCAGCTAATAGAAATATGCGCACACTACACAAATGCGTGAGAAAGGTCACTAACAAGTATACAAACACTCCACCAATAAAGGATGAATCTGGTCAAACCCTCACAAATTATGAACAAAAGCTAAATAGATGGAAACAATACTTCGAAGACAACTGCCAGCAACATGAAGATAATTTGCAGTCTCCGGATGACAACTAAAACGAAACTATCAACACCCATCCACCAACGAAACGGGAAGTTAGAGATGCCATACAGAAACTCAAAAATAACAAATCTGCTGGTACCGATAATATATCAGCAGAATTACTCAAAGCAGATGTAAACACAACAGCAGAAGCTCTAACACCACTATTAGCTGATGTATGGAACAAAGGTAAAATACCAACCAAATGGAAAGAGGGTTTAACCAAAACGATTCCAAAGAAAGGTGATCTAAGATCATGCAAAAATTGGAGAGGTATATCTCTGCTCAACACAACAATGAAAATACTAGCGATGATCATTCTCGAAAGAATATCTCCATCAATTAACATGAAACTAAGAAATGAACAAGCCGTCTTTAGACCAGGAAGAAGTTGTACCGATCATATCAACACAATCCGTATCATCATAGAGCAATCAAACGAATGGAATTCACCACTGTATCTCCTCTTCGTGGATTTCGAACGCGCCTTCGACTCAATCAACAGAAGCGCGATATGGAAGACACTTTGTGAAATGGGCGTCCCGAAGAAAATAGTTGATCTAATCAAAGAAATGTATCGGGATGCTGGAAACAGAATACAATACAAAGGACAGCAAAGTGATAAATACTACAACCACCGAGAAGTGAGACAAGGCTGTGTAATAGTACTAGATAGTATCATGAAAAAGCTCGATGATGCAAGTTCAAATGGAATCCAATGGAACACAACAAGCCGGCTCAATGATCTAGACTACGCAGACGACATCTGTCTACTTACACACACACATACGGACATGCAGCAGAAAATACAAAAGCTATCAACCCTTGCACATGATGTCGGTCTCAACATTAATATCAGGAAAACAAAGTCTATGAGATTGCACACCAAAACGATAACACCAATTACCATCAACAATACACAAGTGGATGAAGTCCACAAATTTGTGTACCTAGGTTGTACTGTAGCAAAAACAGGTGGGACTGAAGAAGATATCAGTCAGCGTATTAACAAAGCTAGAAATACGTTCAATATGCTTCACAAGATCTGGAATGCATCTGTCCTGTCAAGAAAGACAAAGCTACGAATGTTCAATGCATGTGTCAAGTCAGTATTGCTGTATGGGTGTGAAACGTCTAAACTGGAAACACACAAAGAAGATCACAAATCAACAACAGGTGTTTGTGAACAAATGCCTGAGAAGACTGATCAGATGCTTCTGGCCAAACACCATCAGTAACCAGGAACTTCTACGGCAGACAGAGCAGTTAGACATTGAGTCCGAAATAAAACAAAGGAAATGAAGATAAATAGGACATACACTGAGGAAATCAGAGGAAGATATAACAAGGATGTCCCTAGAGTGGAATCCACAAGGTAAAAGGAGAGTTGGAAGACCACCCATGACGTGGAAGAAAACGGTGCTAGCTAAGGCAAAACAAATCGGCAAGACAAGGGGTGAACTGAAAGCGATTGCCCCCAACAGAGTTAGATGGTCCAGTATAGTAGACGCCCTATGCTCCTAAATGGAGATAAAGGGAAAAAAATACATAATACTTTTATAAATGTTATTAACAATTCCTAGTTACATTTTTAAATTATTTTTTAACACTTTTCATACAAAAACTGAAGATTTTGTATTAACATAAATTCACTATTGGCCTCCGGATATATGTAAGTATTTTTAATATTTCATTTTGACGTTCAAGTAAAAAGGTCAATATTATAGAATATGGAGCAACTGGGGTTTGTTCGTAAACACCAAATCGCTTGCTTATTTTCCTATTTTGACGTTTGTGGCGGGAAATGTTCGTTCTTAAACTATTTCTTGCCTATTTAAGCAATAGACCAGGGCCAAACCGTTATAAATATCGAAATTGACGAAAAATTCTTAGCAGTATACGAATGGTCGGCAAATGGAGTTAATGGTCTAAATAATTAAGAAAAAATCGAAGAAGCTGTGTAAAAGTTCAGGAAAGGGGTGGGGGGTTGTAGTATATATATTTTCGGGGTTTGTATTAGCTTTTTGCGGCTAAACTATGTATCCTCTCGAAAAAAGTTGAATACAAAAGTTGTAGATAATAATAAAATCTAAAACTTTCTTACCGGACATCATTGACCATAACCACAAAATTATCGAGAAAAATGCAAAAAACCGTTGTTTTTGTTTTTAATTTATAACTATCGCAAAAGTTTTTATATTTTCATGAAAATCGGTGAAAATGTTCTTTTTTGTGTTTCAAACAATCCCAAATTTTTTCAAAGAGAAATATTTAATTTTCGAAGTTTTATGAAGAAAATTAAAAAAAGACCTAATTTTCAATCGAAAAATTTGGTTAGAAAGTTTTCGATTTTTGAGCTTTACTAGTGCGCATTTTTTTGTTGAAATCCCAACTTTAATATAAAATTAAAATATAATATTGTTTATGCACAAAAAGTTCGTTAAAAAAGCGAAAAACCGAAAAAACTACTTTCAAATCATGAATTTCTTTTTCTTTGTTGTAAATAAACGTTTCCTTTCACAAAAAGCGGTAATTCACATACGATACTGGGTTATACAAGTAATTTACATATACTTAACTAATCTTGGCTTTCAAAGTCCCGAAAACATCGTTTAAACTGCAATTAAATAGGTAAAAAATCAAAAAACACAAAGGCTGTGACTGAGAATTTTTTTTTATTATTTCTTGTGCTTTGTAAGTATTATAACGTTTCTTAGCCGAGTCACAATTATTTAGTTCGATCACTAAATCAGGAAATTAAAACACAATGGATTTTCTAAACGTTATAATTTTATTCGTTCAAGATTTTTTATAATAAATTGTTTTATATATATTGTTTCTACTACTATTCCACTTGATTATTCTTGAACTAACAATAATTCACCAATTATAATTCTATTACAATTGAAGGGTACAGGGGAAAAACAACGTAAGTCCGTTTTTTCGAAATCGAGCTAGTGCTGCTATCTATTGAAGAAATACAAAAGCTTTCAGTTGGTATATTCAATTTTGATGAATCTCAAACCCAGCCCATATAAATCAATTGAAAAGAATTCGCAACATTTTTTTTATTCCAATTTACAGGGGAAAAAAACTTAATTCACTATTTTTTACCAACAAACGCCTGTGGTGGCCCCGGTTCAAAACACTTTTATGAACCATGTCTATCCATTGTTTAATCTGAATTCACAAATTGTCTTGCATTTTAAAGACTTCAAACACAAAACTTCAATTTTCTCGAAATTTGATTTTTTGGGCTTGCATTGTTTTTCACCTGCACCCTTCAAATGTTCACAATATCACTTTTAACTGTTCACCTACAATAATCTTTTTCTTTCTACTTATAAGTTATAATAACACTGTTAATTTTAACTCGCCTATATCACTGCTAAATTTTATATTTTTTTCTACCGCTGACAATTTTATACTGATCTTGTGCTCGAACAACATCTCTCATACTAAGTTTACACCAGTATCTAATTTGCTACGTATCAAATTTGCTAGCCATTTTCACCATCATACTTTTTAAATTTGGTACGGTGATGTAAACTCTTATTAATTAGGTATGACATATTAATTTTTAGCGCATCTTTTTCATTGTTAGTTTTTTGGCTAGAAAAAAAAAAGTTCAGTATATATTTTTTATAAAAAACTGTAAACAGTTACTATATTCTTGTAAAAAATTTTCACTTGTAATTTCAGCAAAAAAATCACATAAAACATAAATATATATTTATAAAATAAGTTGATTTATTTTAATTTTAAATGTCATACCAAATTTTAGTGTTCACACCGTAAAAATAATACCTATTTGCTACGTACCTAATTTGATACGTAGCAAATCATCCTCCCAAATATTTGGTACGTACTTTTTTGATAATTGTTTACATCGACCATAGTCGACCTAATAAGTATAGTTCGTACCTATTAGATACTGGTGTAAACTTAGTATTATGCATACTAAATGAAATAGCCTCGATATCACTACAACATAACACGATCTTCAAATATTGACACGTAGGTATGAGATCTATTCTTTTCAATTTGTTTATTTACATATTCTCTAATTGATTGCGTTTACTTTCTTGTAAGATAAACAAAAACTTCCTTTTACGTGTTTTCTTTGGTTACGTTGTAACCTTTTATGTAATTTTATAATTCTTTTGTGGAACTACTTTCTCTAAAGAGTATTTTCTCGGGGGATGTTCTATTGTGTTCTATTGTTGTGTTGAAAGCCAAGATTAGTTAAGTATATGTAAATTACTTGTATAACACAGTATCGTATGTGAATTACCGCTTTTTATGAATGGAAACGTTTATTTACAACAAAGAAAAAGAAATTCATGATTTGAAAGTAGTTTTTTCGGTTTTTCGCTTTTTCCACGAACTTTTAATGGATAAACAATATTATATTTTAATTCTATATTAAAATTGGGATTTCAACGAAAAAAATCGAAAAAAGTCCAGTTCAAAAATCGAAAATTTCCTAACCAAATTTTTCGATTGAAAATTAGGTCTTTTTTTTAATTTTCTTCATAAAACATCGAAAATAAAATATTTCGCTTTGAAAAAATTTGGGATTGTTTGAAACACAAAAAAGAACATTTTCACCGATATTCATGAAAATATAAAAACTTTTGCGATAGTTATAAATTAAAAACAAAAAAAAACGATTTTTTGCATTTTTCTCGATAATTTTGCGGTTATGGTCAATAATGTCCGGTAAGAAAGTTTTAGATTTTTTTATTATCTACAACTTTTACGTTTAACTTTTTGCGAGAGGATACATAGTTTAGCCGCAAATCGCGAAAAACTAATACAAACACCGAAAAAGGTATATACTACAACCCCCCACCCCTTTCTGGGGCTTTTTCTCAGTTTCGTCGATTTTTCCTTAATTACTTAGACCATTAACTACATTTTCCGACCATTCGTATACTGCTAAGAATTTTTTTTCCTTTAACCGAATTGGCCCTGGTCTACAAGCGATTTGACAGATAAAGTTGTTTGGAAACTCCATTTCTATTCCAAAATAGGCGATTCAATCGCCTATTTTGGACTTGCTGTTTTTGAGATCTTAAATAAGAACTGAGATCTGACAAGTGACATTTACGGTTTTTATTTCATTTTAATCAAAACAAATACAATAATATTATTAAAAATATAAATTTAAAATATTATTTTGTGTGTCTCATACTAGTTTCCCACCGCAGAAATTTACTATGTAGTATAGCAAATATTTGATATTAGTTTGATTTCTCACCGTTTATATTATATTAAGATAATGTTTCGGTGGGAAACCAAACCTAACTTGACACTAGAATAAAATTGATATATCAAAATACCGTACTGTCCATTTTATATTTGATATTAGCGTTATAGTTTTTAAAATGAAATTTACAACCCAGAGAAAATCAAACTAGATTTAGACCAGCCCTGCCACTATTTTTGAACAGCATAAAATACATATAAGTCTTATTCTATAACGTCTTTTTTAAATAATTCTCTCACGAAAACCAAACGTCTACGTTGACTACGTTTTTCATGTCCTATTCCTTTATAATGCTATACTAACCCAGGTAGTACGTAATCGATTTATATTCGATACGTTATTAATTACATGTAATCGTGAAATCGAAGCATGTTTCGATTTCGTTTCGATACTGTATCGATTACATTTAGAACAACGTGTTCGCCCTAGTAAGCGAATATGTGATCGAAACTATTATCGATACCTAATTAAAACATGTAATCGAGACTTAATCGTAACCTGTTTCGATACAAAATCGAAACTACTACTGACAATGTAATTGAAAGTTTAGCGTATCGTACGTATTTTTGGTTGTGTTTTAAAATATTTGTAATAATATTAATTAATAAATTTATTTATTATAATATAAAATACATATTTTACATTTTTTTATTAAAACTAGATATAAAAACTTAAAAAAACCGATAAATGTGAATGGGAACCTGAAATGAGAAAAAGTGCCATTAACAGAAAAAGTTTTTAGAAATATAGATGTATATATCAAAATGTGAACCTGAAATGAGAAAAAATACCATTAAAAGAAATAGTTTATAGATGTATACATCAAATCAATAAATGCTGTAAATTCAAATTATAGGTTATGTTATGATAAAAATAAAATTAAAATAAATCTAGTCTAGACAGATAACACATTTTCTTATATATACATAACATTAAAAATGTACTTACTGTTTAAATATATTATATTATACAATATTTTAACTATATTTGTTAAATTTATCAACAAATACATTTTAGGCGCGACTACGAAAATGAAAAATGAATAATTTTAAATGTCAAAACGCCATATTTTTTAATTAGAGTGAGATGACAATATACAATAGGTATGCCTCCTTTTCTCCAATTCGAAACTATCGATTACAAAACGAATTCGATTACAGTTTCTTGCCTGGGAAACATATCCATATCATAGTCAACAATTAATACATACACTTTAATTTATTAAATATCAGAAATGAATCTTACAAGCTAAAAATCGCAAGAAAACACAATGTTTACAAATTTCATAAAATGACATTTCACCTATAAAATAATAATTACGTTTCACACCGTCGATATTATACTTTATTTGATAAGTATTATATTTACTAGCTGCAAATTTAAAATAATTGTTGTGATAGTTTGCTTTCACACCGTTGCTATTATACTTTATTAAACTATACTAGCAAGCAATTTGCTACGGTGGGAAACTAGTATCATTTATTTACTAGAAATATGAAAATTGTTTTTTTAAATCTACATCTATTTTTTTAGACAGAAATTAATCAAATAAATATTGAAAACTTAAATCTTTGTTTTTATTTTTCATAATTTGAAATCTGCAAATAATTATTTTTCACACAAACCAAACATGTTTTGTGTTTAGTTTGTTTTTCCTTGGTGTTTCCGAACGAAACCCTGTTGTAGCTTGTACAATTAGAAAATGCGCTAAAATTTAAAAAAATAATTGTCAGAGCAGAAGAAGTGTTTTTGTAGTTAATTGCATTTAATTAAATAATTTTTTATTAGTGTTTAATTTAAAATACGATTTAAACAACATTTATTTAAACTATAACTATTTCACTTCAAAAAAAATAATAATAACTAAATGGCGTCTTGTTTGTTCACAAATTTTTACAGATGGGTACATAAATGTATTAGTGCAACTCTATTGTATTTACAACTTGCTCTACGAAAAATCTAGATTCAGAAAAATATGTTCAGGGCAAAAAAAGATCACTTTTTTTATCAAATAGAATACGTAATGTCAAAAAAACTTGATCTGAGAGCAAAAATGGGCGTGTAAGCAAAAAGAAAACGACATAAGTAAAATGTGCCACATGAACAAAAAATATATCGACAATATTTACAACAACAACTACACTAGAAATGACTGTACGAACACCAAGTGTGGTTTTAAGAACAGTAATGTGGAGTTCTTTCAGGTTTTTGATGTACATCAATTTTTAACTTGTCTGAAAGAACGAACAAACCACATGATTTTCATTATTGTTGTATTGGTAACAAAACAAAACATTTTCGATTTAAATTTACATTAAAATAATTGTGTAAACATAAAATATTGATTCACTTTACGCAGAATTTATGTTTAATTTTATAAAATTCACCTAATAATCACAAAAAACTTATTGTGGATAGTAAATTCAAAAAATGGCGTCACGTTTGTTATTGTCATTGAATAAATATATAAGGAAGAATATTTACGTGTGGCTACACGAATATTTTTTGAAGTATGTAATTTATATATCTGTGCGTTCTTCATCCATGACATTTGACATATTTCGTTTTGTATTTTAAAATAAAATGATAGCTTTTATCCGAAATTCTACTTTAAGATATTCAAATTAAACAAAATTTATAAAAATTAAAGTTTAAATTAATGTTTTACAAAACAATTATTAGTATTTGTGCAGTAGTTTATTCATAAAAATGAAGTGTTGCATTAAAATATGTACAAATAACCTTAAATACACTGAAATTGGATCATCGAATTTCATATCAATGATTAGAATATTTTGACTAATACTACGCATAAAAAGGGTTTAGAATGATGTTTTAACAAAAACATAAAGTATTTGCTTTAAAAAAACTGTTATTTTCTAGTTTAATTTTATATTTTATTACCCTACATAAATGTAATTTTTCTTAATCCATCGTTGTCAAACCATATTTCAAACGTAATCACAGCCGAATATAAGGTGTTCTTAAAGTAATTCAATATGATTAAAATTTGTGTTGTATGGACAATTAAAAATATTTATATATGGAAATATAAGGAAATATTTTATCCAAACATAGGCTTTTAAATTTATATGTAATATTTATTATTTCTTTTATTTGTTTTGAAAATATAAATATGCAAATTGTAAACAGTACCACCCAGCTAGAATGCAAACACTATCAAACTTCACCAATACTAAAAATTAGATGCTTCACTCAAAATGTCTAGTTACTCTTCCTTAGATATTTATTCAATGGTTATTGTTTTTATACGTGTGTGTTTGTATTAGCTTTTGCTGGAAGACGAATTTATCAAAAAATCTCAATTTCATAAAATTGATGTACATCAGAAAAAACATCAAAAATTTGAAAGAACACGACCAATTGATTTACATCAATTTTTTTTGATGTACATCACTTTTTTTTGTCTGAAAGAACTCTACATAATTGTGTACACAACTCTAAAGATACCCAGTTAAAAATCCAATACCGATAACAACCGTTATTGATGTTGTTATCGACCAGCAGAACAAAGAAAAAACTATAAATTGTTATCTGGGTGCGCTGTCTCACTTTTGTAAGCAAAAGTCAGACATTTTGTCAAATTTCAAAAGTGATGACTGTGTTGGGAATTGTGATTTATATAAAAGAAGTGATAATTATTATATTATAAAATTAAGGTGTATTATAAAATTAATATTGTTAGATAAAACAAAAATCTTAAGAGTCGTATGTTAATTTTTTTTTATATATAAGAAATATGTGCATAATTTTTTAATATTTATATTATATAGTGCCTACTAATCTATAACCTAAAATTAAATTTATATATGTACATATTTCAATTTCATAAAAATATATAATTGTTGATTTTTTAAAATATAAATTCAATATAAGTTTAAATGTAAATATGTAACCGTTTTTTAAAATAAAATATATAAAATAAAATTAATATGAAATTAAAACCACCCCGATTTTTATTTATATTTTGTATTGAAACCAAATAATGGTTTCAATTCAATAACCTTTTCAATAACAGTTATTGACAACGACATTGGTAACAGGTAATTGATTGCGTTATCAATAATAGCTAGCTTGTATGTTATTGATAGTTTTCATTGATTATGGCCGTGGCCCATTTCTCAAAAATGCCGATGAAATTGAAATTTTGACGTTTCTCGCTGAAATATTAGTTTTTGTTTTGCTTTATTTTCTTCCACAAAAATTAAATTACTAAAAAATAATTATCGAAAAACAAATTTTATTTGAATTTCAACACAATCTGTCAAAATTTACTCAAGTAGGATAGCAGAGTAAATTGAAATTTTTTAGTCGATTTGCAGATTCAATTTCAATTTCATCGAGAAATGGGCCACAGTTTTGAACAAAAATTATCGATGATATTTCATCATGATGTACATAACGCGTTATCGATATATAGATGTTGCATTATCGAGTGTTTATCAATAACTGATCGATAACACTTCTAACTGGGTACATATATAAAAATATGGATTTTCGGGATTTGTGTGTCATTTGTATGGTTATAAGAACGCAACGTAATTCTAATTGCTCTACTATATCTATTCCGAATATTTTGCCGAATAACCTTTGTGAAAGAAAAATAAATAGCATTTAACTATTAATATATCAAATCTGAAAATACGAATAAATTGTTAAGTGATGGCAAAATATGATATATAGTAATAGTTAATAAATATATATAAAAAAATAATTAAGGGGTTGAATTGATAATAAAAGTGTTGTTTTATAATATTGTTGTTAATTCATTGCATAAACATTGAAATATGCTTTTTGTTTTTATTTGACATTTGATCATGAATATGGTAAACAAGATATAGTTTGGCAAGATTACTTTAACTTAGGCGCGAGTGAATTTTTTTTATTATTTTTATCGTAAATTAAGAAAATTTAGTAAAAGGGACAGTTATGATCGTTTATCTTAAAAGCACATTGGAAATAAAGCAAAAATAAGTAAAAAATAAAAATTTTTTGTCAAAACCAATGCAATTTTGTATGGATTTTGCGTTTTTCAAAGGGCTGTATCTTGGACCCCGGGGCTCCGATACAACTCGTTTTAGTTTTATTCGCTTCAGTGAGTGATTCTCTATCAAATAAAAAAAAATTCTTGGCGCCTAAGTAAAAGTAATATCCCCTATATTTTTATAAATCTTTGTTGTAGACAAATTATTAAATTTATTTAAAAATATTCAAATTACCGAAAAGAAATTATTTGTTGTTGTTTTTAATTTGCATATTTTTACATAAATTTAATAATGTGTTGTAGACGAAAGATTAAATACCATTTGATTAAAGTTCCACAGAACTGCTACCCCATAACTTATCACAAATGAAAACACCTGTAATTTAAATAAATGTAGTGAGTTAGTGACATTTTGTTAAACAATTTAATTCAATGTCAGTATTCCAAATAAATATATTTAAAATTTCAGGCTAACTTTTGATTAGTTAAAATGGATAAACCCATTGATTATTCAATACAGTCCACTATTCCAATTATAGAAATACTTAGCGACGAGGAAGAACTTCTGGAACCATCAATTCAGGAGGAGGTATGAAAACCAACTTTTAGTTTCGTAGTATGTATATATTAATTCTTTTGCAACTCAACTTAGTTTACTGTTGAGCCAGTTAGTCGATCACATAATTTTAGAGCAACATAGTCTCGAGTCATAGTCTCGAGTGACTTTAATATACAAAGTTTTAAAAAAGTGTATCAACGCCTTAGAAGAACGCTTGTTGTTGTGAGGTCTCAAATGATATTGTTACGTTTTTCTAACCTTACTTCGAAATGGCTTTACTCTCAATTCGATAAACGCAATTCCCAATCTCTTCTGAGTTCGATCACTGATTAGTAAGCACAAACACCAGGTTTTATTAAGTATTCAACAACTCAATTGTTCCACAACAATAGGAAAACAATACAGCAATCAATATTCCTAACTAGAATATTCTCTCAACAGCTTCCGAAACTCCAACGGTTGATTGTAGAAATTTTCCAGTAATAGAACGTTTAAAATAATACACAAAATATTTCTAATCAATAAAACTTAAAACTTTATTCACAAATTTAAAGATCACTTTTATAATTTTAACTTCACTATCGCAGGTTTAAAATAAACTAATTAAAAACTACAAGAAGTAATTTTCTTATATACCTTCTGCAATACTTCTAGATAATTCGACATCACTTTCCAGAAACCTTGAGAAAATATTAGAATATTCGATTATTTTACATTATGTTGATTTGATTCATAAAATCGTTTATGTTGACCTTATTTCTAAGAAGAGACAACAACAACAATATTCATTTCATTAATCTGTGTAGTATTTTGTTGATTTGATTTTCCTAGAAGTGACTGTAATCGTCTAGATTTTTCTGTAATCGTCTAGATTTTTCTGCAATCGTAACAATACCCTCCACTTAAGCCTGTTCGTCCCGAACAGGATCTAGCTCTCCTTTGTATAAGGCCAATCTTTCCAAATGTACTACTTTCGCTTTGCCTCGATGTCCTTTCTTAATTCTATAAACCACGTCATTCAACTTGGTTATAATGTTGTAAGGTCCTTCCCATGCAGCTTGCAGTTTTGGTGATAACCCTCGTTTTCGTTGTGGATTGTGTAGCCATACTAATTGTCCTTCTTCAAAACCTTTATTATTAGATCGTATATCATATCGGGCTTTCATTCTATCACTGGTCAGTTGTATCTTCTGCCGAACAAGCTTGTGAATATCCTCAAGGTTCTCCCGGATTCGGTTGACGTATTCTTGCGTAGACAATGATGTTGATGGTACCGCTCCAAATTTGAGGTCGCCAGGAAGTCTTAAATCACTTCCAAAAATAGTTTGAGCTGGTGTCATGGTCGTGGTGTCATGAACTGCTGATCTGTATGCCATCAAAAATAAAGGAATGTGTTGATCCCAGTTACGTTGATTCTTACTGACCACTTTAGCTAGAAATTCCTCCAAAGTAGCATTGAATCTCTCAACCATCCCATCTGACTGTGGGTGTGAAGCTGTCGTCGTCGTTTTGTTAATCCCCAGCATTTGACAAATTTCCTGGAATACAGCTGACTCGAAGTTCCGTCCCTGATCGGTGTGGATCTCCATAGGAACTCCATAGCGGCTAATCCAATTATTTATCACAGCTTCAGCGATGGTGGTTGCTTCCTGGTTGGGAATCGCACACACTTCCGGCCACTTACTGAAGTAGTCCATGATCACAAGCACATATTTATTCTGATTATCAGTTGTTGGAAATGGTCCCGCTACATCCATTGCGATCCTTTCAAATGGAGCACCTACATTGTATTGCTTCATTTTTCCATGACTTCTTCGTGCGGGTCCTTTCACCGCCGCACATTTATCGCATTTTTGACACCACTCCACAATTGATTGCCGCGTCCCCGCCCAGTAAAACCGTTGTCGTATTTTTGCAAGAGTTTTATTGATCCCAAGATGACCTCCACTCGTTCCTTCGTGATACTCCCTTAGTACTGCTTCTATTTTCCTTTTTGGTACCACTGTAAGGGATTGCTTTATCTTGCCATCTGAGCTTTCCCATACTCTCTTTAAATATCCATCCTCCAACTGGAGACTGTCCCATTGCGCCCAGTACGCCTTCAAAGTTGGAGTTTTATCAGAAATTTCTCCCCATACTGGTTTGCAGCCCTTTTCCTTGAACTCGATGATGGGTGCAAGATCCGGATCTTCTAATTGATCTTTTCTTGGCTTCAGCAGTCCATTCATTGTCAGGTAGCACTTGTAGTAATCGGACATCGATGATGTTCTCCTTATTTTCTTGACGACTGCAATGCTTGCATTCAACTTGACAGGGTCGTCTCGATAATGCATCAGCGTTCCCATGTGCAGTACCCTTTCGATGTTCAATGTCCAAATCGTACGCCTGCAACCGTTCGATCCAACGTGCTACTTGCCCCTCTCGATTTTTGAACTGGAGTAACCACCTTAACGCACCATGGTCAGTTCTGAGATGAAATTTCTGACCATACAAGTATTTATGGAAGTGTTTGACGGATTCCACAATAGCCAATAATTCCTTTCGAGTTACACAATAATTCCGCTCCGGCTTGGATAGCATTTTCGAGAAATAAGCTATCACCTTTTCCTGACCATCTATTTTCTGCGACAAGACTCCTCCTATACCTTCATTACTTGCATCAGTATCCAAAATAAACTGAACATTTAGTATAGGATAGGACAGAATTGGGGCCGTACATAATCTCTTTCGGAGCTCCACAAATGCTTGTTCTTGCGGTTCATTCCATTCAAATGCCTTATCTTTTCTGGTTAACTCATGCAGACTTTTGGCAACGTTGGCGAATCCTGGCACAACCCGTCTGTAATATGTGCACAATCCAAGGAAGCTTCGTAGTTCATGTAGATTCTTTGGTCTTGGCCAGTTCATAACTGCTGCAATCTTGTCAGAATCTGTATGAATTCCCATTGCCGTAACCTTGTGTCCCAAATATTTTACTTCTTCCTTGAAAAGTGAACACTTTTTGGGACTTAATTTTGAACCAGCTGCTTGCAACCTTTCCAGTACCTCCGCCAAGTTCTTCAAGTGGTCATCAAAGTCTTTGCCCATGACGATGATGTCATCCAAATATACAAGGCATGTTTTCCAGTGCAAGCCTTTAAGTACCCGTTCCATTAATCTCTCGAAAGTTGCGGGAGCGTTGCATAACCCAAATGGCATGACATTAAATTGCCATAGTCCATTCCCTACACTGAACGCTGTTTTCTCCCGATCTTCATCCGCAACTTCAACCTGCCAGTAACCACTCTGCAGATCCAGTGTTGAAAACAATCTTGAGCCCGATAATGTATCCAGTGTATCATCAATCCTAGGCAATGGGTCCCTATCCTTCTTCGTAACTATGTTTAGTTTCCTGTAGTCAACACAAAATCTCAAGCTCCCATCTTTCTTGGCAACTAGCACCACAGGTGAGCTCCAGGGACTGTCTGAAGGCTCAATCACACCAGCTTCTTTCATATCTCTCACCATTTTATCAGCTTCCTCTCTTTTAGCTAATGGTAATCGTCTTGGTGCCTGGCGTATCGGCTTTTCTGCTCCGGTGTCAATACGATGTGTTACCTTATTGGTTCTGCCATTGCCTTCAGGTGTACTACAGAATACAGACTTGTGCCGCTCCAACAATTGACGTGCTGCTTTCTTCTGTTCTTCTGAAAGCCCTTCTGTCCATTTCTGCACAAGTTGCTCCATTTCTGCCTTTTGTTGTTTTGTGTTGACCGAGCAATTGATGTTTTTCTGCTCGCACTTTATTATTTTAGCTACTTCTTCACATTGTCCTATGATTGATCCTTTTTTCATTGTTTTCTGCGTATCTGACAGATTTAAAACTCTTTCTGGTATTTTGTAATCAGCATCCGATCTAACTAAAGTTTTCCCTATAACGACTTCTTTAAAATTTTGATGTTCTTTGTTGGCTTCTACAACCCACAACCTGGGTGACCCAGAACCTCCTTCCAATTTTCCCCAAATGATTGTTTCTGATTGGGGTGGCAGCTTTTCCCTGTGATCTAATATTATTCGACGAACACAATTTGAATCTTCACCATTAAATTGGAGTGGCAACTCAACATTTCCGTACGTAAGTACTCCTTTGCCAGCATCAATAACAAATCCATTTGGCCTCATGAAGTCCATGCCCAGGATGACTTCATCCACAATGTCAGCTACAACCACTTCATGTTGAAAGTGAGTATTCCCGATTTCAAAGTTGACCACTTTCTTTCCTTTAATACTTGCACTTTCGCCAGTAGCTGTCTGCATCCGGTATATCCCTGCTGGTTTTAGTTTCCCTTTCACAATATCAGTGCGGACAATTGTATTTGTTGCTCCCGTATCTAACGTGATGACACAACTTTTCCATCAATATTAGCCCTAACAGTAAGGCTGTCACCTCCCCTTGTCAGTCACATGGATGAAGGTTATGTGGCAATCGGTTGTGGGAGCCAGCTTACGCCCCTTTAGGCTGACTCGTTGTAGTTTAACTGATTCGGTGCTGCTCCATCGTCCTCTCTAGCTTGCTGCACCCGTTCTTCTGCTGGACGTCTCTCCATAGGCGATGCTGATCTTGCTCGTTTCCTTCTCACATCTCTGCATTCCCTCGAAATATGACCCAACTTGCCACATAACCAGCATCGAATTCTATCACTTCTGACACTCTCTCGTAGTCTTGGTTTATAACCGTTGTCATCAGCCAACTCCACCCGGCGTATTTTGATTGATGGTTTTATAATTGCTTGTGCAGTTTCATTTGTCAAGGCATAAGCAATAGTTTCAGCGAATGTTGGTTTTGGCGACAACATTACAGCTTTCCTTGTCTCAGGATCACGAATACCATCAGTAAACGCCTCGATCTTCATCTTCTCCATGAAATATGGTGGTGTATTTGAGTGTGCTAAATGAACAAGCCGCTCTACAGCCGAGGAATAATCCTGTAGAGATTCACCATTTCGTTGCAAGCGACCTTTTAGCTCAATCCTGTATAATTCCTTTTTATGGTCGCTGCTATATTTTCGTTCCAATGCATTCATTACCTCAGCATAGCTTTTTCGGTCGTTTTCTGGTACTGCCTGTAGTGCTTCAGCTGCTTCACCTTTAAGCGCAACTATCAATGCAGCAAGACGATTTTCGGCGTTCCAAACATTTTGATCTGCTGCAGTCTCGAACTGGAACTTGAAGATGCCGAAAGATGTGGTACCGTCATATGATGGTGGTTTTAATTTAATATTAGCTACTTGCTGCATCATCTGGGAAGTAACTTTAGTCGTCTCAACATCCTGCAACCGTTTTTCGAAATCATCAACTTTGGAAAGTACCTTTTTGTTTTCGTCAAGCACTTTTTGTTCTAATTCTTGGATTTCGCTTTGAATTTTCTCGACTTTTCCATCGAATGCCGTTGACATTTGTAGAAGTTTCTCATCCAAATGTTGATGTATTCCAATTTTCAACTCATTTATTTGCTGGTTCATCTCATCTTTATTTGCAGCAAGTGTTGCAGTAATCTCTTCTTTATTAGCAGCAATGTTATTGTTTACTGTTTCCAGCTGTTGATTGATGTTACAGCTAATTTCTTCCTTTGTGGTAGCCATGTTTGTATTTACAACATCCAGTTTGTGATTCAGTTCGTCTTTATTAGTAGCTATCTGTTGACTGATGTTCAAACTCATCTGTTGCATCATAGCCATTAACTGCGTAAAATCACAATTTCCAGATGGTAATGTTGTTGTTGTTTCTGCAACAAAACTTTTCTCCTCATCAGCTGCCACTAGATCATTATTTGTACTAATCACTCCAAACTGGTAACTTTCCCCGTCCATTCCATTGGCTTCCATACCTTGTCGAAGCCGTAGCATTAATTCAGTTTTGTTTCCACTTGTTGACAATCCACGTTATTCTAGTTCTTTCTTTAACTCAAGAACCTTCAAATCACATAATAAAACCATTATTAACAGCTAACTAATCCGCCGATGTCACCAATGTTACGTTTTTCTAACCTTACTTCGAAATGGCTTTACTCTCAATTCGATAAACGCAATTCCCAATCTCTTCTGAGTTCGATCACTGATTAGTAAGCACAAACACCAGGTTTTATTAAGTATTCAACAACTCAATTGTTCCACAACAATAGGAAAACAATACAGCAATCAACAGCTCAACAGCTTCCGAAACTCCAACGGTTGATTGTAGAAATTTTCCAGTAATAGAACGTTTAAAATAATACACAAAATATTTCTAATTAATAAAACTTAAAACTTTATTCACAAATTTAAAGATCACTTTTATAATTTTAACTTCACTATCGCAGGTTTAAAATAAACTAATTAAAAACTACAAGAAGCAATTTTCTTATATACCTTCTGCAATACTTCTAGATAATTCGACATCACTTTCCAGAAACCTTGAGAAAATATTAGAATATTCGATTATTTTACGTTATGTTGATTTGATTCATAAAATCGTTTATGTTGACCCTATTTCTAAGAAGAGACAACAACAACAATATTCATTTCATTAATCTGTGTAGTATTTTGTTGATTTGATTTTCCTAGAAGTGACTGTAATCGTCTAGATTTTTCTGTAATCGTCTAGATTTTTCTGCAATCGTAACAATATATTTGTATTGTGACACATATTTTAATTCCTGTTCCAATCCTATTGCTTATAACCCGTCAGTTTTTACTTTTGGGCCAGCTAATGAAATTGCTTCTTTAACTCATAATTTTTACCCTCTCCAAAAATAATACTAGGAATATTAGACATTGTGATATGTTTTCCATTTAAAATTTAATAAATTTCCTATCTGTTATGAATTTTTAATCATTTTACGATCAATTAGGATCAATTAAGTCATGATTCATGAATATTATCCATTACGTCAGGTTATTATTATCATTATTACATCCCCCAAGAGGAGCAAGAAAACATTGAAGAAGTCTTTTAAGGAATTGAAGTTTGTAGATTTAGTTATATATTTTTATGGTATATTTGGTTTTCAATACAACTTCAATGTTTACATTATCATTAATTTTATTTTAATATGTTTTATTTACAATCTTATTGTGTAGGAAATTATTAAAGCTCAAACAGAAAAAGAACTAAATGATTTAGAAGCTTACTTAGAAGCTCGTCTCGTACCTAGAAGCCGGATTCAAGAATTAAAAGATAAACTAAAAATTCAGGTAATTCACAAAATTCAATTAATAGGAATCCTACTAGGAATTTGTTCTTATAATGATTTCGTAATTCGTATTAAATTTGCTAAAAATTTGGAAATAAAGAAACTTGATTTATGCAACCTTTCTTTTCTAAAATGGTTACAATAGCAAGTGTAAAACTTGGCAGATTTTCTTTTTAACTTTTAAACTCTATTAATGCTTTATTTATATTTTGATGTTCGAAACAGATGTTCGAAATACGGCCTAAAGATAAAACAATAGTCCGATGTAAATGTGCATATTGTCAAAATGAAAATTATGATAGCCAAAAAAAAGGACATATTTGTGGTGAACCTAGATGTTTTAGAATTTTTGCGACGCCGTTTACCCTGTTAAAGCATTTGCGCAATCATTATGAATATCGCCCATTTAAATGTAAATTTGCGGACTGTGATAAAACATTTATGATGCACTCTTGCACAAAAAAACATTCAAAAACTCATAAAGAATATTCAAAATGTTGCATACAATGCAATAAAAAGTTTTCAACTCTAAATGGATATAATACTCATATGACAATACATACATCACCAAATTTAAAGGTACAGAAGTGAATTATTGTTAAACATTTAGAAAATACAGCATTGCATAATACAAATTTTTTATTGTTTATTTTTAGGATAAAAAAGAAAATGTAGACGAAGAGATTGAAAACTTATTGAAAATGGTAAATTACAGCATTTCAAATAATCATATAAAACATCATTCAATAACATATCAAAATTAAATTCTTAAACTTTTTGATATTTTGTAGATTAAAACTAAAATGAAACAAAAAATTAAAAAAGCGAAATATTCAGCACATGAAAAATCAAACAAACTAAACCCGAAACCACATGTAAGTCAGTTTAATTTTCCATTAAATATTCTAGCAATCGAATCACTTGTATAAAACAAGAAAAGCAATTTTATCACACTATTTATTAGATATTCTGTAAAAAAGAGAATGAAATGTATTTTAATTGATTAGTTATTATTTCACTTAAACATCTTATTTACTTTAACCCTTTTAATTATATTGTGTTCTTTAAAAAAACTGAATTCAGGAGTTATAATAGGCCGATCCTGTGGTGGTATCGGTTTGTACCATTATCTCTCCTGTTAAAACCCTATAACACAACTCTCTATTGTAGAGAAGAACTATCTCTCCTTCAGATAAATTCAAATACAATACAAAACGAACCAATCACAACGTGACATTTATAGACACGACATATTTACAATTTAAATGAATCAATCAAAGACAATTGTATTAATTACAATTTATCTCTCCTTTTATTTCTCTAGGAGAGATAATGGTACAAAATCACTACCCCGATAATGATAAGTTTTTGTCAAAAATCCTCCGGTTACACTAAAATCTAATATTTCAACCATTGTTTTAAAGTTAATTTTATGTCAAAAATCATCCGGTAGGTGTTGAGCAGAACTGAGAAGCAAACTGTTTGTTATAAGAGAGTTTGCCAACTGACTGCAAACTCAAAACAAAATTATAACAGAAGAGAATGCTTTAAAGCAACGAACAAACAATCTCTCCCGTTTTATCCTTATTGCTCTCAATATTGCAAACTAAAATACAAAAATGTTACTTGGAAAGAAATAGAAGAAAACAATATGTGATTGCAATCAGTAAACAGTAGGATATAACAACTCATTGCAAAACAAAAATATTTTTTTTTGTGTAATTTCGGTGTATCTATCCAACATAAATTTTTCAGAAAAATTAATAATATAGTATTTTATAACATTTTTTAACAGTTTATTTCATTCATATATTGCTTTTTTTTCATTTTTTAATTCAATTAATATATATTATATACATTCTTCATAATAAATAATAAATAATAAAAAAAATAAAAATGTTGCTAGAATTTAATTCAATTGCTTATTCAATTCTTCTAAAATATGAATTTAATACTAATAGCTTGTTCACATTATCACAGCTAATGGAGCTTCTCTTGCAAGTTATAACATTGTTTGCGGCAGAGAAAGCTCTTTTTGAAGAGGCACTAGTGGCCGGAATGCACGAAAGAGCGCAAAATACTGTAAACAATTTAGGGAACGTTTCTTTCCTGGAATACCAATACATTAACAAATCATCACAGTCTCCAATTGGTGTAATTATGTATCGAGAAATTTCTTCTGTAAAAAAATATATTTTATTATCTTTATCTTTTAAACGTATATAAAATTTTAAAAAATTACGTGATGTATCGTTGTCCGCTTGAGCCGAATTCGTGTTGTCATCATTGATCTGTCAAACACTGATCTCCCTTCCTGTGGTGCATTGGTATTGGTATTTTCTGCATTTTCATTTTTAATTATATTATATAAATCAGCAAGATACTGATACACTTCTTGTTTCTTATTGTCTTCCATGTTGGCAAATTTTTTTGTTTTTGGGAAAAGAAATGTCGCGGCAAGATGCTCTATTTTTAGCTCAGGTAACCATTTTAACTGTAAGTTTACAGCAACATTTTCTTTTAAAATTTTAAGCATATCTGAATCATCGCTATTTACTTGACATTTGTCAAGCAGGTGAAAATAATACGGATAGCATAAATATAGTGTTGGTTTATTAGCTGTTTGAAATAAAATTGACGCATCATAGAATTCATTTAAAAACAAGATAAGCTCATCTAATGCATGTCGGCTAATTCCATCGATTTTGCTCAGTACACCTCTTTCCTCCAAAATATTGTTTATATCCGTCCAATTTTCTCTTATTGATTTGAACATTTCAAATTTAGAATTCCAGCGTGTCTCACATTCGGATTTTAATGTTGTTTTCAGTCTTCTTTGCAGGTTAGATGATTTTTTAAAAAACTTAATTAGACTTTTACATTTTGCGCAAATTTCTGTGAAAACTATACTGTCTTTTGTAGCAGCAGACAAAACGTTATTCATTAAATGAGCAGCACAGCTCCGTCGTTTGAAAGAATCAAGGGCAGCAATAAAATTTGATCCTCGATCGGTGACAAAAATAAATCGTTGTGTACTAAGATCTATTTCGTAATTATCACAAATATTCAAAATTTTTTCCTTAATATTCGTAGCAGTCTGTCTTTCCATATCGAAATGCTTGACAGCTATTACTTGGTCAATAATTTTATTTTGTTGAATGAAATGGATTGTTAGTGATATATATGATAATTTTTTATAAAAATCTGTCCACATGTCTGTGGTCCAGGCTGCAAAATGTATCTCTTTCAGCTCATTTTGTATAAGTGGTAGTTTTTCATTGTATAGTTTTACAATGTTGTTGGATACGGTGGTGCGATGAGGTATGAGGCTTTTAATATCCACACCATTGCCATAAAATGAGCCAATTTCACTAAAAACCTTAACCACTTCTATAAATCCATCACCTTCAACAATGGAGAAAGGTACTAAGTTTTTAATTGTCCACTGAACACATGTTTTTAATATTTTTGTTTTATCATTTTCAGATACAGCTATTTCCAATTTTTTTTTCTTTATGCACGGGTGGTTAACCAGATTAGAAGTACCTCTCTTGTTCCTTATCAATATTTTGCTACCATGATCACAGCATACATACCTTGTTGGCTCGTTATGTTCATTAACTATAACACTCATATGAGACCATACAGCACTTTTTCCAGTATTTTTAATTTTTTTTAAAAAAACCACTATTTAATTTATCATATATATCTGTGATATCATGCCTTTGTGATGTTGTTATTGTTGATGTTGATTCTGGTGTTGCGGCCATATTTGCAAAATCTATTTGGTTTTTTAAATAATAAATATATTACATAACATACAATATATGCAACTACTATTCAAAAATAATCTAGAACTTACCTTTTCAAGTTTTTTTTTCTTCAAATAAACACGTGCACACTGCGCAACTGCAATCTTCTAAACTGATTGCAATCTGAGATATTTCAAACAACACATTCCATAAATCGGCACTCTCTCAAAGGAAAAATTATTAAACACTTTCTTTCTTTTTCTAATTTGGTTTAAACATATAAGAACTATACGTATGAAAGCAGTACTCATTTTACTTCATTTTTCTATAAACAGAGTAGAAAGGACATAGAACAAAGAGTAAGAGAGAAAAATGTTTGTATTTGACAAAACTTTCCACTTCATACAAATTCTGCTGTTTGATCTCAGCTCTGGTGTTGAGCTAACGGTAGATGTTTAATATTAATCGCGTCATAAAATATTGGTTTGCAATTGTTTATAATTTTATATTTAATAGTCTTTTATTTAATAGTCTTTCACTATCAATAACGATAACAATCCGACCGGTATTGACGACCGGGTTTCACAATACCACCACAGTTGTGGTATTATGAAACCCGGTCTTCAATACCGGTCGGATTGTTATCCGACCGGTATTAACGACCGGGTTTCATAATACCACCATAGAATAACTATACTAGAAGAACAATGTCCTAACACGTTTTATACTTCGTCACATTAAATCTATTTTTTAGTTGGGTAGTTGCTTTATCTAGTGTATAGCGCTGGAACTGTGTGGTAGAGAAACTATTCATACAAATTTTTAACATTTATATCTCTTTCTGGCTTATACTGTATCTAATGATGAACATAAAATAAAACAAAAAACGAAAAAAAAAAAGAATAAATATATATAAGAACTGAATCTACAATCTACAAATATATATATTTAAATTTTCTCTTTCTTTCTGCTCTGTATTTTGTATGTTAAAAATGATTGAAAACAAAAAGTACGCGGATGTATTAGTGTAATCCTTTAAAAATTCTAAAATATTAGTAATTTGGTTTATTTAAAAAAAAAATAAAAATATGTGTCCATATAAAGCGAAAATAATTTTGCGCATGTGTGTGTGATTTAACACAAATTCGTTTGATATGATTGAAATTAGTTTTTTTTTCACTATTTTTGTTTGTATGGTTTATTTTTACTTTTTTGTTTATTAAAGGGACAAACAACAACAAAGTTTTGATTTTTGTTTTTGCTAACCATATTTTGAATAAAGATATTTTAGTTTAGAAGATACAACAACAAAATTTAAATTAGGATTTATTTTGATCTTAATTGTTTTAATTTTAGCAAAAAAGATTTTGATTCATTGGATTTTGGTGGAAAGCCCTTTGTCAGATACCAAGTGTTTGTAAAGTAGTCTTTCGAATTTCCAGTAGCTGCGTTTTGGTTGATGTTTTGGATAGAGTTCTTCAATTGTTCGCGTTTTATTCTTTCTAAAGAGTTTTGCTGGAGCTATCTTGTGACACATATCATCAATTTGGGATCTTTTGGTGTTCCTTTTGAACCATTTTTCTCCCTTTTTTGTTTATTTACAACGCTTTATCGGCAATGGTCATCAAATCATTCGTTGCGAGCATTCTTTTTCCGATTGTGTTTTATCTGTGGATATAATGGTTAATTGATGTGTTTTCACTATTTTTGTATGTTTATGCGCAGCTCTCAATGGCTATCATGGTCTTCACAGTTGTGTGTGTCATCTACTAATATTTATTCAGAATTGTTGGATGCTTTAATACCTCGATATTCTAGCGCACGGTTCTTTGACTCTCTATTGAATGTATATGACAGTTGCAATTGTAATTAAAGACAACAAGCATATGATCAGTATTCATATCAGCAAACTTGTGTGATCGAACGACAGTTACAACAGAATATTGTCTCTTAGCAATACTCGAGTCCTCTACTGGATACAATAAACATGTTCTAACGTTGGACGCTTGATAGATGGACACATCAATCGGCCAAACTTATAGGTCCAACGTTGGGGTTTGAATATATTTGGGATATTGTCATTATTTTCACTCAATTCAAAGAGATGTTATAGACAGAGTTTAACAAGACAAATAGCTTTTGTTATGAAATTTGTAATATTGTTACCCGATTCGTTAATGGATGTGATGTTGTTTATGGTTTACATTATCGAAGAATTTTTACTATATAATTTTTTTATATCATTTATTTTACAAGTTTAATAAAGTGAAACTATTGGCAACAATTGTTTGATTCAATACATTTAGTTTTTTAATGAGCATTTTAATATACATATAATTGATTGAATAGTTATGCTAAAAAATAATTTAATGAGGAAAATTAAAAAATTTTAGACAAAAATTTCAATTTTTCATGTATGTATTTAATAAACTAATTTTTTTTCAATAATAATTTGCCTTGAGACATATTTAGTTTTTCACCAGAAACAAAAAATTACAAATTTATAGCATTTTATACGCTGCATCTATTAATAAAGCTAAATTTATATTTCATTTTATTTGAAAAACAAAAATATTAGCAATATACTTTCATATTTTACAAATGGTTTATATATACTAGGAGGACCCGGCGTGCTTCGCTACGCTTATAAATAAAGTTTTTGCGTAGACATTTTGTTGACGTAGAAACAATGATTTCAAAAAGTGGTAATGAGAAATGCAAGCATATAATTTTTAATTTTTCTTTTTAAATATATGAATGAAAAATAATCGGAACTCTAGCTGATCAGTTCGGATATATGAAAAATTAGCGATCAAATAAGCTTACTCGTCCTTTTAAAAATCTTAATAAACAAAAAAGTAAAAATAAATCATACAAACAAAAATAATAATTTCAATCATATCAAATCATATCATTTTCCATGCCACATTTACAATATTTTTTTGACAAGCTTATAATGCAATAAAATTCTCAATAATAATAATATCATGTTCATTATACATTTCATTTATACAAATAACTAATTTTATTATTTTCTAAAAACAGAAATGAAAATCTTTCTTTTGACACATTTGACAACATTTTTTTGACAAACTTATAATGCCATAATTCTCAATAATAATAATAAAATTTCTGACCATACAAATAATTAAATTTTATTTTTTTCCGAAAAATTGGGTAAAACAATAAATAAAAATCTTTCTTTTGACACACTTGACAACATTTTTTTGACAAACTTATAATGCAATAGTCTAGTTTTTGGTATCACATACCAATCCCGACCATCAAGATATCTTCAAATTCAATGTTCATATCCGGAATCACTTAAAATGAACGTTTTTTAAGCCAAAAATATGCAAATTTCCTTGTTTTGACACACTTGACGATTTTTTGACAGACTTCCGGTACATTTATCGAGCACATCGCCCTTAAGCTCTTTCCATTGAGTAAACTTATTTTTGGAAACAAACATTTTTGAAATTCGTTCAACGGTTTTCTAGATTTCGTCGGTTGTGACGGCCAGCCGGCTGGTTGTAACACCTTTCGATTCGCCTGGCAGATACTTGTGCACCTCAAAATTGCCTGTCAATTTTTTTTGTACTCTACAATAAGTGAGCTAAATCATATAATAATTTCAAGCTTACAAGAGGAAGTTTTTTTTTTAAATTATTTTTACACTTTCAAACATATAGGGGATGATGACGTGCACGGTTGATGCCTGGCAGGTGGTGGTTTCCGTACTTCACATTTCATGAACTATCACTAAAAAAATTCTAGCCTTACAGAAAGACCGTTACCCAAAGGGTTCACTAGCCCTCAGTCTATAAGGATTTATGTATCTTAAAATAAAACCAAAGAATTTCGATTTTCAAAATTTTCTATCTTAACAATAAAAAGTTTAATAAGCAAACCAACAAATAAAAATTAAGTCATGCAAAGTAGTTTAAAAATTTTTTGCTTTGTTTTATTTTAGTTTAACCCAATGAAATTCTCTAAAATGTAATGACATCATTCAATTTCACCAATAACATTTGAATTATACTAATAATAAATTGTTATGCGTCTGGTCTACTGGGATATTAAACATTATCAAATACATTTTGAAATAATTAACTGATATCGCAGTAAGCCGTATATATAAAGAAATGAAAAATGACAAAAAATTTTCTAATCAAATTCCCTTCGTTCGTTGATAAATTCTCATAATTTTTTGGAAAATTCCTCAAGCAAGTGGTATTGATAATAGCCCTCGGCCTACAGCCTCGTGCTTTTATCAATATACTTGCTTTCGAAATTTTTGGCAAAAACTTTTTTCAAATTATCACCGCCCTTGGAAAATTACAACTGATAATTTTAAAAATAGAAAATATTTAACAATTTTACATATACTATTTATGTTTATTATCATAGAAAAAATAGTATTTCGCGAGAAATGAAAACCTTTTCATAATAATAATCTTATATATTAATACGCTAACAAAACATTTTGAAGAGCCTAAGGCTTTTTTATTCGCAGATGGATTGATATCAAATTTTCACTGCTAACTGATATTAGTGTAACTTAGATTTCACCCAAATCGGATCATAAATAAAAAAGTTATAGACGAATTAAATTTATCTTTGAATTTAAACGAACTCCCCTAAACTTATATGAAATGGACTTGCCCATAACGATACGATGTTATTTTGTTATTCTTTTATACATTGTACTTTATTTTAGTCTTCTTATGTACATTGAAGTGAATGAATGTGAAAATTTTGTTCTGTTTTTTCTTCATAAATGAATGGTGTTAATGGTGAAATGAATGTTGTGAATGAAGAAATGAATTGCACATCATTTTAAAATTCATTATATTTTTTATCATCGCACTGGTGCTTTAATTCCTGCTTATGGTCGACCTCCAATGTATGCACAATTATATTTTTATGATGTTGATACTGCTGCTAATATGAGAATGAATAGAAATGCCAATGTATGTGAAGTTTTTCTTTTGCGTGAGATAGGTTTTGAGTTAGATCGTGTAAATCCTTTTGTTCGTTCTTTTAAATCAATGCATGAATTTTGTGAAAGACCTTAGAATGTACTGCTGATGTGTCAATGGTTATAAAAGTTAACAGAGAATGTCACCGACGAATATCACCGTCGTTTTAATGATGCTGTTCAAACTGATGTGGCTGCTATTTTTAAAAATGATGATGGTGAACCACCTTTTGAAAGAAATATGATTGTTTTTTCAAAAAATGCAAATGAAATTTGGATCCTTTAGCTTATCCTTTGTTGTTTCCAAATGGTGATACTGGGTGGCACGTTAATATTCCACATAATTTAGTTTCAACTTTACGTGCTAATGTGCCACGTACAAAAGATACAATGTTGCAATATGCATCTTATCGCCTTGCTATACGTGATGGTTTTAGTCTTTTGCATCGTTCTCAAAAATTATTTCTTCAATGGATTGTTGATATGTATGTTCGTATCGAAGGTACACGGCTTCATTACATTTGTTCAAATCAATCTGCTCTTCGTGCTGATTTGTACAATAATTTAACAGATTTCTTGCATCAAAATCGCAATGGCGATGATAATATGCAAGTTGGTCGAAAAGTAAATTTGGCATCTTCTTTCACCGGCTCACCACGTAACATGTATGAACATTAGTTGGATGCAATGTCTATTGTACAACATTTCGGTAAACCTTCTTTATTTATAACAATAACATTTAATCCTCAATGGCCAGAAATTGTTGATAATTTGAGTAATTATGAGTCTTCGAATTTTCGTCCTGATATTGTTGTGCGTGTGTTTAAAGTGAAACTTAAAGAGCTCATAGATTGTTTAATAAAAAAAAAGATTTTCGGTTCTGTCAAAGCACTTATGTATATATACCATTGTATTTCAAAAATGGGGTCTTTCGCATGCTTATATTTTGTTAAATTTGTCAGATGAAGATAGAATTGATGGTGGAAATGAAATGATTAATAAATTTGTGTGTAGTGAAATCCCTGATCCAATTCTTTTTATTAAATTACATGAATATGTGAAACGTCATATGATGCATGGACCATGTGGTGCTCTAAATCCCAATTCTGTTTGTATGAGAGATGGTAAATGTAGTAAGAATTTTCCAAAACCTTTTTCTGAAAATACTAAAGAATCTGTGAATGGTTATCCTTTGTACCGTCGACGTGATAATGGTGTGAGTGTTGATGTACGTAGTGCATCTCTTGATAATAGATACTAGGAGGGCCCGGCGTGCTTCGCTGCTAGAGCATTCGGTTATTCGACATTTTGAGTTATCCGAATATCGAATAACTTTTTCTTTAAATATCCGAATATTCGGTTAGTATTCGAATAGTAAAAGAAGTACTAAGAGCTATGAATAAAATCAAACAGGTTTAACATATTATGCATTTTATTTTATTTATTTCCTTGAAATATGCATTTAGAAAAGAGAGTTCATTTATATGTTTAAATTTTAGGCTACTTCTTATTTCAGATATCCCACCGTAGAGAAACCCCTTTCAGTTTTTGTTGAAGTGGGGCTGATAGTCAATAGAGCATTATTTAAATTGTCTAATTTATTTGTTCTTTTTTGAACGAAATTAAATAACAAAAATGTTTTTTTAACCTTCACGTGAACAGTATCTACCCGGGTAGATATCACTGTTTTTGTAATTCAATAACTTTATGAGTTTTTAACCAATCATCATGCCTGTTCAGCTATGTGACTAATTTTTAAATTGATTTCGCAAAATCTGAGAAAATGGAGAATTTTGGACTTCCTTTTAACACTTTTTTTTGGATATTTATGGTTTTTTTTACGCAAGAAAACAATATCTACCCGGGTAGATATTTTTTTCCTTGGGTTTTATATGAACATTTTTACTGGTCAATGTGAAAAACAAGTAACTTTATTTTTAAATATATGCTTTTATTGTATGCTTACACAAAAGCAAAATAAATACACAGTTACGTTTGTTAATATTATGATTTATGTAATATCTACCGGGGTAGATATTGTTCATATTAGTCGCTAAAAATTTCCGTTCACGCGAGGGTTCAACTATTAACCGCGGTTTTCATTACCACTGTTACTGTATCTCGTGTCATGGAATCGGTAATTGGGCTAATCGCTAGTTGCAGCTTTTGCTGCAATATATTTTTAGTTTGATTTTTGACTGCAAGTGCGTCATTTATATTACAAAATACCTGCAACTGGTTATCACTGTTTTCATCGCTATGATCTAGTACATCTTTGAAGGCTGAGGAGGCGAAAGTTTTCACCACAGCAGTTTTCTTTGCGTAATCGAAATATTCGTTCGATTGTGGTATAACTCCAGTATCAAGATATAGAAATAAGGTTATTAAGGTTGTTTTCCTTATTTCGTTGAGTGAGATTTTGCTTTAATCACTGTTCAGTTCCGTTAGAGAAGTAAATAAGAATTTGCATATGCCTTCGGCTGTCATAAGTGTTGAATTTTTTTTCGCTAAGTCAAGCACTTTTTGTAATAAAATTATTTCCCTTAAAATATTGAAATTTCTTCGTTTCGAAGTTTGAAAAAGGAATGATGGGATGGAAAACCATTATATTTTGGGAGATAACAAATATCCGAATATTCGCGTATAAATATTCGAATAACGAATACTTTAAATATACCCAAATTAATCGGATATTCGAATACTCGAATATTCGGATTTGAATGCTCTATTTGCTACGCTTATAAATAAAATTTTTGTGTAGACATTTTGTTGACGTAGAAGCAATGATTTCAAAAAGTGGTAATGAGAAATGCAAGCATATATAATTTTTAATTTTTCTTTTTAAATATATGAATGAAAAATAATCAGAACTCTAGCTGATCAGTTGGGATATATGAAAAATTAGCGATCAAATAAGCTTACTTGAAAACTTATTTGATCGCTAATTTTTCATATATCCCAACTGATCAGCTAGAGTTCTGATTATTTTTCATTCATATATTTAAAAAGAAAAATTAAAAATTATGTGCTAGCATTTCTCATTACCACTTTTTGAAATCATTGCTTCTACGTCAACAAAATGTCTACGCAAAAACTTTATTTATAAGCGTAGCGAAGCACGCCGGGCCCTCCTAGTATATATAAACCATTTGTAAAATATGAAAGTATATTGCTAATATTTTTGTTTTTCAAATAAAATGAAATATACATTTAGCTTTATTAATAGATGCAGCGTATAAAATGCTATAAATTTGTAATTTTTTGTTTCTGGTGAAAAACTAAATATGTCTTAAGGCAAATTATTATTGAAAAAAATTAGTTTATTAAATACATACATGAAAAATTGAAATTTTTGTCTAAAATTTTTTAATTTTCCTCATTAAATTATTTTTTAGCAGAACTATTCAATCAATTATATGTATATTAAAATGCTCATTAAAAAACTAAATGTATTGAATCAAACAATTGTTGCCAATAGTTTCACTTTATTAAACTTGTAAAATAAATGATATAAAAAAATCATATAGTAAAAATTCTTCGATAATGTAAACAGTGGTGGTATGATTGAATAAAAATCCGACTCGGAAATATTATAACTATTCGGAAATTTAAAATGACATATGATTGAAAGTACATAAAATGGCATATGATCGAACACTTCTGTCGGAAAATTTTTCGAATCCATTTTGCTTGTCGGAAATTTATATTTGACGTTTTGTTGTAAATTATATTAAGTTATACGTTATATTTTTTTTATGTATCATTTTTACATTTGTTTAATAAACATTTTACAATGGAAAAGCTATCCATAATCATAAAATAAAACTAAACTCGCCATTTAAACTATACATTCTATCAATATCAACACAAAACAAATGATAAATACGAATATTAAAAGGTTTTAACATTTTTAAATTCTGTACTAAATGGGTGCGTTTATATGAGAATCGAAAATATTACGAAACATTTCAATCATACGTCGGAAAAAATTTGTCGTAGTATTTTCGATTCGTATAAAATTTCCGATCAAATTCAATCATACCATACCAGTAAACAACATCACAGCCATTAACGATTCGGGTAACAATATTACAAATTTCATAACAAAAGCTATTTGTCTTGTTAAACTCTGTCTATAACATCTCTTTGAATTGAGTGAAAATAATGACAATATCCCAAATATATTCAAACTAGGGTTTCTCAAACGGGATCCCGGGATGCCGTTTTCCCGGGATCCCGGGGGTAAATTTTCATCCCGTTTTCCCGGGATTTCATCCCGGGATCCCGGGTATCCCGCTAATTTTTATTAACATATTTTTTTACTTTTTTCAAAGATATTAAAAATTTTCTCACTGGAAAATCGAGTAGTTTTTAATTCTTTTCCCCTCTGTAGTAATTAATTTCGTTCAAAATTAGGAAAATATTTTTTTGACACATATGGTGTCATGGTTTTTTTGTGTGGTTTTTTTTGACACATATGAACACAACAAATTAAAACCAATAAAACTTAAAATAGGTAGATTTTTCTGAGAAATCTACCTAAAACTTGCGTTTCATTTCTCTTAATTTATGTTTAATGGTTCTCTTATGAAGGCGATTAATAGAGGAACGAGACATGTTTACAATGTGATTTGCAATGTCGTCTGGATTTATTTCATTGTTAGCACGAGTAACTGAGTTTGAGCCATCCAGCTTCCGAAGAAGATTTCAAGCTGCCCTAATAGAATGGGAAAAATCAATGTTTTCAACAGCGTTAATCCACTTTTGTTTCCTCGCGGTGTCCAGTGAGTATATTAAGTCATCAACCACGTCTGCTTCACCACTACTAAGGTGCTCCTCAAATAATAAATATATCGCTCTCTCTACTCCAACCAGGAATGTATTCTTCACCGGAAGTCTCTTGGGATGCATTTCTTCAGTTAAAATGATGGTTCCTACGAACGTATCGTAATTTTTAGGAATGGGTTGGATCTAGTGAATCACTGCATCCAACTCCGACCCATATTTAGCCCAGCCAGTTTTGTGAAAATTGCATCTAGGTTGAGGATTAGAGTTTACGTGTGGGATTTGAATACCTACCTCAAAAATTATTGAACGATGTTGAGAGCGTGGCAAACCTTGTAGGACATCCCTAGATATTGCAATAGGGTTACGTTGTTCGTTTTTTGTGGAAAAACAGAGGACGGGGTTGTAATAACTTGGCCATCTAGCAGATCTAAAGGTTTTCATGTCTTTCGTATCATATACCAGAAACATGTTGTCGATTGGTCCCGTCAGTTAGTTGAATGTCATTGGGATTGTTATTTGAGTAGGACCACTGATTGTGATGGCTATTAAAGTCACCAACCTATATTGCTGGGTGGTGAAATAATGGTAGAGTATCAGCTGGCCACGCTGTATTTAGTGGTTTATTTACGTTAACAATCTTCGTGATCGATATATCAACAACAATAAGATGTATATCGTTGTCCGTCTGGTGTCAGTAAATGGGTGCAATTCATGATTTCTGACTTAATATATGTGCCAGATCCATATGTTTGATGGTAAATAGCACTAATTAGTTTATAACCAGCAATTTTTCCTCTAGAGGTAAGTTGATCTTCATCTGTTGCATGCGTTTCCTGCCAGAATTACAATGTTGATATCGAAATAATAACTTTAATAACGTTCAGTTAAACGTTCAGTTTTTGACTTGCTAATGCTTTCAATGTTTAATTGCAAAATACGGACTGAGGGTCCAATATTTTTTGTCTTATGGTGCTGAGAAATACCGTTGTTATTGTGATTTTGGTTTGTTTGTTTCACAGAACATGTATCATATGAAGTTAAAAACATCACAAAAAATTGGTAATTTTTGAAGCAACTAAGCAGAGTACAAATAATTTAGATTATACAATGCACTAATGACTATCACACCGACATCTATTGAATCGGAAAGAGCTTTTTCTGCGGCAGGACATTTCGTCACGAAAATTCGGACAAAATTGAGAGATGGCGCCATTGACAATCTAATTTTTTGAAAAATTGTTTAAAAATTAGTATTATGAATTTATTTTTGATTTGTTTTTAGAAGAATACACTTTTATATTTAATTTTTGAAGTTTTTCTAATGAAAAATAATGGAAATTTAAAAATCAATAGCGAATTTTTTGTGCTGTTTTAATTTTACACATTTTTCTACCACCTAATTTGAAAAATCTAGCTTTTAGTGTTTCCCGGGATTTCCCGGGATCCTGGGAATTTGACATTTTTTGTCCCGGCTTCCCGGGATTTGAATTTCTACGGGAAATGAGAAACCCTAATTCAAACCCCAACGTTGGACCTATAAGTTTGGCCGATTGATGTGTCCATCTATGAAGCGTCCAACGTTAGAACATGTTTATTGTATCCAGTAGAGGACTCGAGTATTGCTAAGAGACAATATTCTGTTGTAACTGTCGTTCGATCACACAAGTTTGCTGATATGAATACTGATCATATGCTTGTTGTCTTTAATTACAATTGCAACTGTCATATACATTCAATAGAGAGTCAAAGAACCGTGCGCCAGAATATCGAGGTATTAAAGCATCCAACAATTCTGAATAAATATTAGTAGATGACACACACAACTGTGAAGACCATGATAGCCATTGAGAGCTGCCCATAAATATACAAAAATAGTGAAAACACATCAATTAACCATTATATCCACCGATAAAACACAATCGGAAAAAGAATGCTCGCAACGAATGATTTGATGACCATTGCCGATAAAGCATTGTAAATAAACAAAAAAGCGAGAAAAATGGTTAAAAAGGAACACCAAAAGATCCCAAATTGATGATATGTGTCACAAGAAAGCTCCAGTAAAACTCTTTAGAAAGAATAAAACGCGAACAATTGAAGAACTCTATCCAAAACATCAACCAAAACGCAGCTACTGGAAATTCGAAAGACTACTTTACAAACACTCGGTATCTGACAAAGGGCTTTCCACCAAAATCCAATGAATCAAAATCTTTTTTTGCTAAAATTAAAACAATTAAGATCAAAATAAATCCTAATTTAAATTTTGTTGTTGTATCTTCTAAACTAAAATATCTTTATTCAAAATATGGTTAGCAAAAACAAAAATCAAAACTTTGTTGTTGTTTGTCCCTTTAATAAACAAAAAAGTAAAAATAAATCATACAAACAAAAATAGTGAAAAAAAAACTAATTTCAATCATATCAAACGAATTTGTGTTAAATCACACACACATGCGCAAAATTATTTTCGCTTTATATGGACACATATTTTTATTTTTTTTTTAAATAAACCAAATTACTAATATTTTAGAATTTTTAAAGGATTACACTAATACATCCGCGTACTTTTTGTTTTCAATCATTTTTAACATACAAAATACAGAGCAGAAAGAAAGAGAAAATTTAAATATATATATTTGTAGATTGTAGATTCAGTTCTTATATATATTTATTCTTTCTTTTTTTTTCGTTTTTTGTTTTATTTTATGTTCATCATTAGATACAGTATAAGCCAGAAAGAGATATAAATGTTAAAAATTTGTATGAATAGTTTCTCTACCACACAGTTCCAGCGCTATACACTAGATAAAGCAACTACCCAACTAAAAAATAGATTTAATGTGACGAAGCATAAAACGTGTTAGGACATTGTTCTTCTAGTATAGTTATTCTATGATACCACCATAGTAGTGGTATTATGAAACCCGGTCGTCAATACCAGCCGGATTGTTATCGTTATCGATAATAACAGACTATTTTCTTTTCTTTTTTTCTTGACATGCGCTTATAGTCTCTGGGCATTCACCTACTTAATTTTCTGATTACCACATATTTTATACTTCGTAAGGCGCTTGTCCTTGACAAGTCCTACTACTTTTATATCTGCCATTTTCCTTGATTCGGCCGCTTTTTCTCTCGGGAAGCTCTGAAACATGGCGATTTCCCGGGGTCTTGTATATTTATTACCATAATTTTGTTATTTATTAAAGGGGGTGGAAAATTTGTTTTAGAAAACGAAGGTAAATTTAAAATTGTCTGGTTTTGTCGAGTCCGACAACTCAAACTCGCCAAAATACCAGGGTATTGAAAATCAATTACCACAAAACTAGGTTTCACAGGAAAGTTTAACAAAAATTAGAGAAATTGAAGGGTCATATTGTCCGACAAATTTTCGGCCGCGCTTTTTCAGTTCGACGACTGGAAGTCAAAATCCTAACGGGGAAGTGTTTATTGATTACCACATGTCTAATTTTTTTCTATAGTTTTAATTAATATTATTTTATTCTGATACAATTGTCCGACAAATTAGTGTCCGCTAACTATCGAAAAATCGAAAAATGTCATAATTTCAAACACGATAGCGTATGCTCAATATCATCATTCACGATATATCAATATTAGTCTTTAATTTTAGATATTTGTTCTTAAATATTATAAATGGATAAAAATTATAAATAATAATAAAAAATTATTAAATAATTTCGTAATAATTTAATGAAATCATTATATGTAATAATCAAACTAGTCGTTACTATGTAGATTTTTAACGTATCTCAGTAACCCATTGGATTAATTTATATTATTGTTAATTGTAGTAGGCAAAATTAAAACAAATCTCTCTCTCTCTCTCTCTCTCTCTCTCTCTCTCTCTCTCTCTCTCTCTCTCTCTCTCTCTCTCTCTCTCTCTCTCTCTCTCTCTCTCTCTCTCTCTCTCTCTCTCTCTCTCTCTCTCACTCTCTCTCTCTCTTCTCTCTCTCTCTCTCTCTCTCTCTCTCTCTCTCTCTCTCTCTCTCTCTCTCTCTCTCTCTCTCTCTCTCTCTCTCTCTCTCTCTCTCTCTCTCTCTCTCTCTCTCTATCTCTCTCTCTCTCTCTCTCTCTCTCTCTCTCTCTCTCGCTCTCTCTATCTTCCTCTCTCTCGCTCCATGACTAGTTGATCCCAGTTTCAACATCCTATATCACGAAGGTCTTGGCCAGCCTTGTCTGGGTTTTCCTCTTCGACGAATACGAGCTGGTTGTTGTTGTGACAGTTTTTTTCATCACTGTAAATCACCTTTTTGAACACCAGATGTTATATCAAAAGAGTCAAAAACTGACTGATTACTATTCTACAATTTGATCCCTATGTTGTGAGTTTACACAGAGAAACAAGATTCTCTGGGATACCAAGGAATCTGATCAGAGATAAAATAATATCATATGCTTGCTTGAAATCAACGTAAAGCTGGTGATAATCGCCCAATATTTTTCAAGAATCATCCTTAAGGTAAAAAAACATTGATCTGCGGTTCGGACGAAAACAACACTGATGTCAGTCACCGAGTCATCGCTATGATAGATTCGGCGAACGGAATGAGTCTAGCAAGTACGACATTAGCTAGTATTTTCTATGCAGTGTTTATCAGTGCGACTCCATGATAGTAAGCACACTTTAGGCGGCCACATTTCTTGTGTTTCTTGTTATTTTCCATTCAGCAGGTTGTTTTTGTTGGTCCCAGATTGCAAGAATCAGGTCGTATATATACTACTTTTCCGTCATCGCGGCGAGTAAAAGTATCATTTATATTTATATACTCTATCGGTGCATATAGTTTTAAATCTGGTAAATAGAAAAAATGGCAATATTTTTTCCTTGTTAAAATTGGCGCATATTTTTAATCCTTCTCAATCTTTTTAATTAAAATTGTGTAAATAACCTTCTCAACTGGTTAATGTTCCATAAATTTTTAAAATTAATATGAAAACATGTTTTACATCATTTATTGGTTACATACTCCTTTTTTATAATTTTTCTATTTACAAAAATTTTCCAATTTTCTATATACAGTGCCATCTGTAAACGTTATTTCATTAAAAAATGTTACGTCATAAATGTATACATTAAATTTGTTCATAAATATTAGCAACTCAAAGAAACAAAAATAATCGTTCTCCTGAAATATTTTTCTCATTTTCTTGTCGGACTGGCCGAACGCGGCTATATTTTTGTCGGACAACTTGATTTTTTATAATAACAAATGGTTTTTTATCGTGTTTCATTTTTGTCCGACATGTGGTAATCAATAAACACTACCCCGCCAGGATTCCGACTTCCAGTCGTCGGACTGAAAAAACGCGGCCGAAAATTTGTCGGACAATATGACTCTTCAATTTCACTAATTTTTGTTAAACAATCCTGTGGAAACTAGTTTTGTGGTAATTGATTTTCAATACCCTGGTATTTTGGCGAGTTTGAGTTGTCGGACTCGACAAAACCAGGCAGTTTTTTGTCGGACAAATTTACCCTCGTTTTCTAAAACAAATTTCCACCCCTTTAATAAATAACAAAATTATGGTAATAAATATACAAGACCCCGGGAAATCGCCATGTTTCGGAGTTTCCCGAGGGAAAAAGCGGTCGAATCAAGGAAAATGTCAGATAAAAAAGTGGTAGGACTCGTCTAGAACAAGCGCCTTACGAAGTATAAAATATGTGGTGTATGTTTTTGATATAAATTAATACTAAAATAAATAATATTTGTAATATAATTTAAATATATTCAATTTATTTGAAATAAGTTTTTTAATTTATAATTAAATTAATTTTTTTTATTAATAGCGTTGATGAACATCAACACCTTAGCGCGCAAGTTGTTGTGGTCTTAACCGGTATTCATGTGTTGTTGTGACACATATTGTAAACTCTATAACACAACATTTTTTATTTAAAAAAAAAATAGAAAAGTAAAAGAAAAAGTATTGCCACTTAAAAAAACACTGCTATAAACTACAATAAAAACAAAAATAAAATTCTATTCGTGTTCATAAAATCGACAAAAAATAAAATCCTCGGATGAAGATAAAACTTTACCCTCGGATTTTTTTCTATTCATCCCTGTTCACACAATCGGCACTAAAAGCTTTCTAAAAGTTGGATACAATTCATACAAAAGAAAAAACGAAACGGGATAAGTTGGAAATTTGGGCTGAAATTCGAAATTTTTATAAACATTTAATTTGTACTTGTGTTCCTTTTGTTGTTGTTGTTGTAACGACGTGTTTGGTGATAATCCTTCGGCTCCATGTCCATGTACAGGAACTCTGCTAATGCTACCACAAATCTTCCTTCGTCAGGTTGGTTATATTTTCAGGACAATTGAATAGGTGGTCTACATCATGTGGCGTGCCCTCACATACGGGACACTTGTCAGTAATTTCAGGTTCAACTCTGCTCATGTAGTTGTTTAGAATGCGTGACCAACCGGATCTTAGTTGAGTTAGGATGGATCTGGTGCTACGGGGTAGTTGGACCTCTTCGGCAGCGACTTTTGGTGGCTTTCTTTTTAGAATACGATTTGGAGTATAGTTACTTATTGAATTTTCATCCGTTTTGGTGTGGAGTGCTTTAAGCCAGTTCTATATGTGGATTCGTAGATGTTACCAGTAACTTGGCTATCTGACATCTTGCGGAAAGCATCTTGCTGTCTACCTTATGTTTCTAGGTGGTTCGATCGTAGTTAAGGTGTCTTTGCAAGGATGTTGCTCTTTGTGACAGGCCAATAGATATTGTTTGGTTAGCATTTCATTATGTTCACGGACCGGCAATATGTTACTTTCTCGTGCAAGTGATCTCCGTTGGCCATCAGGTGACATCCGGTTGCGGTTCGCAAGGCAGCATTTTGTGTTGTTTGTAACTTATTCCAGTGAGTATTGGCAACTTGGGGAGTTCATATGGGTGCAGCATAATTTAAAATAGGTCTTCCTATTGCTTTGTACGTTGTTATGATCGTGTTTTTATCTTCGCCCCATGAACTACCGCGTCTACCAACTACCTTGTCAATGCGTTATTCCTGTTTTTCAATCTAGAGTTTATTTGTTGGGCATGAGCGTTGAATTTAAGCAATGGGTCGAATGTTACACCCAACAGTCTCGGGTTGTTTACTGTAGGAATAAGTATGTTGTCTATGCAGATGCTTAGTGTTGAATTTACCTCCTTCGTCCATGTGGTGAAAAGTGTAGAAGTTGACTTTTCAGTAGAAAGTTTTAGTTTTCTGGTTTTAAACCAATCATTCAGAATATTAAGGAAGGTATTCAGTATAATTGTGAGTTGTTGCAGGTTATTTCCTGTTGCAAGCACTGTGCAGTCGTCTGCGTATGACTTGATGGTTATTCCTTCTGGTGGGGTAGGCAAACTGCTTAGGTATAGATTGAATAATGACGGTGACGAACTCCGCCTTGAGGAACTCCTTGTCTTAGCACTCTCATTTTGGACTTGGACATTTGGCGACCTTAGAGGTAGTTGCACAATCAGCGCTTCATTAAACCTGGCAAATTAGAATTGAAGATATCATCCAATAGAGCAGCGTGCGACACTGTGTCAAATGATTTTGACAAGTCAAGTGCAACTAAAATTGTTCTAGCGCATGCTTGTTTTTGATTCAGACCATCACTGATCTGGTTTTATATTTTGGGAGCGCGGTGGTTGTACTGTGTGCTTGCCGGAAGCCATGTTGGTGTGGCGCCAAATTGCAGGATCTTGTCAGCTGAGGGAGCAGAAGTGCTTCGATAAGTTTTGCGACCGATGAAAGGATGGATATTTGTTTGTAAGACTCTCCCTTTTCTTCAGGTTTTTCTGGTTTCAAGATGGTGCTGATTCTGGCCGTTTTCCAGATATTTGGTATCTAGCTAGAGTATTTAAAGATCTATTAAGTGTAGTAGTGAGGAAGTTCAATCCTTTGGGTCCGATGTATTTGAGCATGATGGCTGAGATGCCGTCGGGTCCTATAGCTTTTGATGGCTTAATTTTCCTTATTGCATTCTCCACCTATTCTACCGAAAATATGATATCCTCCAAGTTGTTCAGTTTGCGCAGGTGTCTCAACACTGATCTGGTCTCTTTCTCATGTTTACGCTGCTTTTCTGTAATTTGAATGTTAAATTTGTTTGCGCATTTCCTGTGGTTTTCAATTGGGATATCGTCGAAGGATCATGCAATTATTTTGTTTTTGTCGAGGATCAGTTAGACCCTTAATGACCTTCCAAAGACTTTTACTAGCACCTAGGTTTGATTTACTCACTAAGTCTCTCCATTTATCTCTTTTATGATCCGTGACCAACTTGTTAATTCGCTTGTTCAGGTCCGGAATTCTGGAGACGGCTGGATTTGATTTACGAATATCATCTCTTTGAGTAGAAAGTACACACGCTTCATGTGTAAAGTTTGGCTTTAGCTTTTGAATTCTGCCAGCTGGAATGTAGCGAGCTCTAGCTTTATTAAAAATTTCTCTGAATTGTTTTTCCCCAGAGAGGGCGTCAAGCGGTAAAAATCGCTTGCTGAATTCAATTTCGGTAAAATTTGTAAAGTTTTCCTAGTCAGCTTTGTTAAAATTGATATATGTCTTCTTTTCGGAATTTATTTGATTTATGGAACAGCTTAAGGTGATTATGATCGCCACGGGGTCTGATCCCAATGCAACTTCAGTTCTCCATTCTGCAATTGGCATTAGTGACATACTGACAAGGGAGATATCTGGAGAAGAGTATGAGTTGTTTGTTACCCTGGTTGGTTGTGGTTCGTTGGGGACTCCAAAATTGGAGCCGTCAATTTGATCAGCGATGCTTTCACCTCGTGGATCAGTGTTTAGGTGTGAGTGCCATAGATCATGGTGCGCGTTCACATCTCCGAGAATTATGCAGTCTTTTATATAAAATCAAATGGCATATGGACGATACATAACCTGTATCACAGCTGCTTACTGGTGGAGTATAAATATTGACTAGCGTTATTTCTGTATTTTCGGATTTTATTATAATGCCTTGTTGTTCTAGGGGTTTGTCAGTTCCCGGTACTGCAGGTAATGTGGTTGTACGGTAAATAACGCTTTTGTGAATGATAAAGGCAAGACCACCACCGTTGTCCTTCCCTCTATCCAGCCTTATAATTTTATAATCACATATACTATCACTAATCTTAGATCTAATATTTAATTTTGTTTCTTGAAGAAACGTGACTAGAATATTGTTATTGCACATATAGTTTATTATATTGTCGATCTTATTCGTGAGACCGTTGCAATTTAGTTGCATAATTTTTACATCACTCGAGGTTTCCGATAGCGTGTTCATTCGTATTGTGTTTTGTTGTGAGCTCGTGTTGGTATTTTGACTTGATGCTTGACAACATGGCGCTATGTAGTTCTTGGTCCATTGCTTATGTGTGACAAGACCTGAGCAGTTCTTGAGGTGGCACCATTCCTTGCAAGTATTACACTAGATGTTTTTACATATTGTACAGTGCCATATTTTAGTTGGTCCCGGATTTCTTTCAATACCAACCATGACAAGGAGTGTTTGAAGCAGTGAGGCCAGTGACAGCTGCTTCTTTACCAAAAAATGGAGCGTCGGATTTGCACCTTCCGTCGAAATTGTTGTGTTGGTCCTTGGTCGGAATTGAATTCCGAGTGCTTCTGGGGCGTAGACCCCTCCATCTTGAGAAGCTTGTGTTCCTCTTAGGTAAACTTGCTACCCGAACCAAATTTTAAATGGAACGGCAAAATGCGAGGTGTCTTAGATTATTTTTCTAAGACTTTAATACAACTCAAATTTTGTCCTAGTACAATTTTCCGACATTTATTTTGACAATTTTGGCAAATTATAAAAATAATATTGCTAAAAATTGTGAAGAAATATCAAATAACATAGAAAATTATATGTTAGGGAAAATTAAAAGTTTTATTTTTTTTTAAATTTAGGAAAATTAATTAAGCATTTCTAAAATTTGGATATGAATTCAAAATTAGAGAAAAACGGGAAAAAAATGAAGTGCGTAATCTTTACACGCTGTTGAAGTAAAACTTCTTTGGCCACTGCAGCAGGTATTACTAAAAATATTAAATACAAAATAAAATAGATATATCATATTGAAATTTAGAGTTTCATTCTAATATTCTTGATAATATAATTACAACAATGTGTAATAAAAAGCCATATTTACATGTTTTACAAAGTCTTACAACTTATTACAAATTAAATTTCACGATGAATACATGTCCACTTAATTTAACAATTGGTACAACAATTGATGTATTTTTCAATAAATTTAGCAAATTTGTCATAAACCTCTAATTTCATATTTCAATTATGCTAATAATTGAATTGACTTTAATACATTATGTAAATGTATTAAAGCCCGGGATGCAAACTCTAAACACAATGACCACCGTGACACCACCATCATGACCACCGTGAACACCATGACCACCAAGACCACCGTGACCACCATTACCACCATTACTACCATCACCACCTTGACCACCATGACCGCCATCACCAACATGACCATCAAGACCACCGCGAACACCATGAACATCATGACCACCGTGAAAACCATGACCACCGTGACCACCATGACCACCGCGACCACCATAACCACCATGACCACTATGACTACCATGACCACCATGACCACCATGACCACCATGACCACCTTAACCACCATGACCACAATGAACACCATGACCACTATGACCACCGTGACCACCATGTCTACCATGACCACCATCTACAATCGACGCATCCCACTCATATAACATTTAGTACGAGACTGAATAAGTGAATAAAAAATATAATAACAAATGAACAAATGAATAACATGACCGTACAAACCAAAAATATCCACCAAACATGCTTCCATTACTGAACCAGTTATTCGATTTTGCTCAAATTTCAAAACGGTGCTTTTTGTCATCTTATATTTCATTATATATGCCATTTACCAAGATTTGCGACAACTTATTTCTCTGCCTTTAAAAAAGCCAAATATGCTACCAATTTTAATAATTTACGAGTCTAAGCATCCATTGTAATCGAAAATGGAGCAGACATATAATATTTTGAAAACTGATATTAAATGCAATTAAAATACTCCAAAAATTCGGATTGAAAATCATTAAATTTAAGTCAAAATTATGTTTTACTTCGGTCTGAAAGACCTAAGTATTACATTCATGAGCTCAAAGTGAAATTCTTACCCCCACTTTTTTTGGCATTTCTCGACGTTTTAGGACATACTGATTCTAAAAAAGCAAAAAAAAAAAAATGTGTGTCTGTCTGTCGGCCGTCCGTCCGTCCGTCCGTCCGGCCGTCACAACCGACGAAATCTAGAAAACCGCTGGACGGATTTCAAAATTTTTTCTTTCTAAAAATAGGTTTACTCAATGGGAAGAGCCGAAAGGACGATGTGTTCGATAACTGTACCGGAAGTGTGTCGATCGATCATTTTAAGTGATTACGAGTAGAAACATTAAATTTGGAGAAATCTTGATGGTCGGGATTGGTATGTGAGACCAAAATCTAGATTACTGCATTATAAGTTTGTCAAAAAAATGTTGTCAAGTGTGTCAAAAGAAAGATTTTTATTTATTTTTTTACCCAATTTTTTGGAAAAAAATTAAATTAAAATTTTGTTCGAAATGAAATTTTATTTTATTATTGCGAACTATGGCATTATAAGTTTGTCAAAAAAATGTTGTCAAGTGTGTCAAAAAAAAATTTTTATTTATTATTTTACCCAATTTTTTGGAAAAAATTAAATTAAAATTTTGTTTGAAATGAAATTTTATTATTATTATTGAGAACTATGGTATTATAAGTTTGTCAAAAAAATGTTGTCAAGTGTGTCAAAAGAAAGATTTTTATTTATTTTTTTACCCAAGTTTTTGGAAAAAAATTAATTTAATAATTTGTATAACATGAAAATATACTATTATTATAGAGAATTATGGCATTATAAGTTTGTCAAAAAAATAATGTCAAGCGTGTCAAAAAATGATTTCATTGATTTTTTTAGCCAATTTTTTGGGGAAAAAAATGTAGCTGTTTTTATGACGTAAATGTAGTTGAAAATGAATTTGGACATGGAAATTTTTTAATATGTTATAGTTTTTAAATTTTTTTTGGAATTTTGAAAAAAGGTTGTATTTTTGATTTTGTAATAATTTTTGCAATATTTTTAGAATTTTGGAAAAAGTTTTAATTTTTGATTTTGTAAGAATTTTTGGAATATTTTTGGGATTTTGAAAAAAGTTTCAATTTTTGATTTTGTAATAATTTTTGGAATATTTTTAGAATGTTGAAAAAAGTTTGATTTTATTATAATTTTTACAATATTTTTGGAATTTTGAAAGAAATATGAATTTGGGATTTTGTAATATTTTCTCGAATCGCTAAATTGAAGGTTTTTGAATAGTTTGCTGAAAATATAATTAAAAATGAAATTGGACATGGACATTTTTGAATTTGTTATAGTTTTTGAATATTTTTGGAATTTTGAAAAAGTTTCAATTTTTGATTTTGTAAGAATTTTTGGAATATTTTTAGAATTTTGAAAAATTTTAAATTTTTGATTTAATTTTAATTTTTATAATTTTGGAAAAAGTTTCAATTTTTGATATTGTTATAATTTTTGTAATATTTTTAGAGTTTTTGAAAAAGTTTGAATTTTTGAATTTTTAAGAATTTTTGGAATATTATTAGAATTTAGAAAAAGTTTAAATATTTGATTTTATTCTAATTTTTGGAATATTTTTGGAATTTTGAAAAAAGTTTCAATTTTTGATTTTGTATAATTTTTGCAATATTTTCAGAATTTTTGAAAAAAGTTTAATCTTTGATTTTGTAATAATTTTTGGAATATTTTTAGAATTTTGAAAAAAGTTTGATTTTATTTAATTTTTACAATATTTTTGGAATTTTGAAAGAAATATGAATTTGTGATTTTGTAATATTTTCTCGAAACGCTAAATGGAGAGGTTTTTGAGTAGTTTGCTGGTTGTATCATCTTTTCACTAAATTATGTTAATTTATGATCTTTTATAATTTTCCGGTATCGTATTGATGTTTCGTGTTAGTTTTGTAATAAATTTCTAAACAGAGATTAAAAAAAATACTTGTACTTTAACAAAGAGTTATGTTTGATATACATCGCTGCCCAAAACTAAAAACCATGTCCTCATAAAAGTTTTTTGCCGAAAACTATATCAAAAACCTTAACCCAGACCGAAGTCTTGATATCTCAGAGCTGTGAGATTTCAGCCCCTCCATATTTTTTAATTGAATTTCTGTTAAATTTTTAAGCATCGAAAAATATGAACTATTTCTACAATGCACCAAAAACCAGTGAATATTTAAAATATGTGTGTCATAATCGAATTGTATCGTATATTTGCCGAATATTATACTCGTTTTTTATACTTCCGTTGCAAAATTCTCATAACGCGCCTAAAGAAGTTTTACTTCAAAAATAAATTTTACATTTGGACTGAAATGTATAAACATTTGGGTAAACATTTAACAAATTTTTCTCTTATAACTGATAAAAACTTTGGTGGTGAATGGAGGCGTATGTTTGATATGTAGCTTTACCACCATTCGATATGGTTAACTTGAAAACAAAATTTAGTACAAAAGTAAAGGAAAAAGTGCACCTTTCTGCATATGATCTTGATGAAACTTTGGCAAATGATCCAGGTTCACTTGAAATTGAATGATCTGTATTCATTTCAAATTTGGACAAAATGACCTCCCGAACACCTCTAGTTTTAAATCTTTAATAACTTCTAATCCCGGCTTATGATCTTATTGAAACTTAGTATATAAGTTTGTTTGGTATTTTTTGTATTAAATTTCTAGATATTACGATGTGTGAATTCATAGGATGAGAGAATATTTCGTTAACATCTAAAGTCAACATTCTAATCAACATCCTAAGTCACGAGTGTAAAGTCATTATTGATTGTTGCCAATCAATGCGAAACTTAATATCTGACGTAAAGTCAATATGTTGTTACATTTTTGGTTAGGAAATATAGACAACATTAGGGGAATTTTTAATTTTCGGATTGGTTTTTGTGAACAATTAAGCTTAAGTACATATTGGAAATCACTTGAATTTTGCAATTCAAAATAACTTTTCATTTTCTCTAAAATTCCTTTAGAAAAAATTTTGTTGTGTTTCGTGTCAGGATTCGAACTACATTCATCAGAGACACATTGTTCAAATCCCGTGTGTCTTACACAAGCTTAGCCAAAAATTCCCCTAATGTTGTCTATATTTCCTAACCAAAAATATAACAACATATTGACTTTACGTCAGATATTAAGTTTCGCATTGATTGGCAACAATCAATAATGACTTTACACTCGTGACTTAGGATGTTGATTAGAATGTTGACTTAGATGTTAACGAAATATTCTCTCATCCTATGAATTCACACATCGTAATATCTAGAAATTTAATACAAAAAATACCAAAGAAATACAATTTTCAATATGTAATCATAGATGAAAAATTCAACTTCAGTAAATATGAAAAATGATGAAGTTTCAATTTAGAAATTATCTGAACATCAAAATTAAAAATATGTTATGTCATCGCCGCTTTGGCTAAGTTGTGTAAGACACACGGGATTTGAACAATGTGTCTCTGATGAATGTAGTTCGAATCCTGACACGAAACACAACAAAATTTTTTCTAAAGGAATTTTAGAGAAAATGAAAAGTTATTTCGAATTGCAAAATTCAAGTGATTTCCAATATGTACTTAAGCTTAACTGTTCACAAAAACCAATCCGAAAATTAGTATATAAGGTTTTAGTACAGTTTCCAATATTTCTGCATACCAACTTCCGTTTTGTCACTTCCGGTTAAAAAGTTTTTTTTTCAAGTGTTTATCCCTACTGTAGCCTACAATTACCGATCGATTTTCATGAAAAGTTGGTAAAAGCTTTCAAGTAACATGAGAAAGATTTTTTCAGCTTTTGGAGTATATTGGATAAAGGGTTGGGGGTCCACCATACAACAGGTGGTTTTTTCCACAATGTTTTTTATGTTTGTTGGGAGCATAACACATTCGTTCGTAAATGAATTTTGATGACTTTGGAAAAAGATACAAATATGTAAAACAAGGAACTGATTAGTTTTTGAGCGATAGTGAACAAAATGGTGCGGGGTTCCCGGAGCACCTGTTTTTTGAAAGCTCAATAAAATCTGTGCCTGATAATCGAATTGGATGAAGCTTGGTACATAAACATTTAAAACGGTTCACAACAGTTCTGCATCCCAACTTCCGGCTTTTCACTTCCGGTAAAAAAATTTTTATTGTAATTTTTGGAAGTTTTTTCAGTGTCCTTATGCATACTACAGCCTACAATAATGAAGTGATTATGATGAAAATTATGAAAAAGGTTTCAATTAGTGTGAGACAATAATTATCAGCTTTTGGGACACATTGATCAAGGTGGCGGGGGGTCTACCATACAACTGCTGTCTTTTCACACTCGGTTTTTAAAATTTGTTGGGAGCAAACAGACTTCATTCATTAATCAATTTTAATGACACTTTGAGAAAAGATGGAGACTTAAATGACAAAGAACTGATTAGTTTTTTGACAATATTGGGATAAGTGGTGAGGGGCCTCACGAACACCTGTTTATTGTGTCACAATTTTTTCAATGCTTGTTGGGAGGATAAAACATTCGTTCGTGAATGAATTTTGATGACACTTTGGAAAAAGATGCAAATATGTATGACAAAGAACTGATTAGTTTTTGTGCGATAGTGAACAAAGTGGTGTGGGGTCCCGGAGCACCTGTTTTTTTAAAAGCTCAATCACATCTGTACCTGATAATCGAATTGTATGAAACTTGGTACATAAACATTTAGTAAGGTTCACACCAGTTCTGCATCCCAACTTCCGGTTTTTCACTTCCGGTAAACATTTTTTTTGTAATTTTTTCAATTTTACCGCATGGAGGGATCAGTTTTTATTATTTTGAATTTTTTTTGTTTATTTTTTTCCACGGTTGTGACAACCCCGCGTACTCCAGTCCCTGCTATTGACATACGAGTTAACGTGAGATATTACATACCACAGGCAATAGCAGTGAGATATCACTAGCCAAGGTGACATCTTAGGGGTGGTGGCGGATGAACTATTCAGTCAACGGTAGCACCCTCAATCTTAGCTGTGAAATTATCCTTGATGATGAGACGCTATTGCTTCCTTGAGGAAACGAACCTTCATATAACTATGTGTTGGCTTTAATCTTCAAGAAAGACAGTGCGTCACAGGATCAAGGAATTTGCAACCGGCTGGATTATTGGCAACTACATTTTTGTTTTGTTTCAGCAAATTTTTGTAAAAATTTGCTATTTATTTTTTTACTTTTATTTTCTCTATTCCATCATAAAATATTGGCCTATGTCATATTTTGTCAGTGATAGGATTTTTTGTTTAGTTTTCCATTCTTTAACAAAAAATATAAAAAAACAAAAAAAAGAAAGATTTACGTCCATCAACACCTTTGAACGTATGTTGTTGTGGGACCTTGGTCTTAAAGGGTTTTTATGTGTTATTGTGACACATATTGTAATTCCTACTACACAACACATTTTATTTAAAAAAAAAAAAAGTTTTTTCAGTGCCTTTATAGTTTATGCACACTACATCCTACAATAATGAAGTGATTATGATGAAACTTATGAAAAAGGTTTCAATTATTGTGAGAAGATAATTATCAGCTTTTGGGAACATTCATAAAAGTGGCGGGGGTCTACCATACAACTGCTGACTTTTCACACTTGGTTTTTAAAGTTTGTTGGGAGCATACAGACTTCATTCATTAAACAATTTTAATGACACGTTGAGAAAAGATGGAGACTTTAATGGCAAAGAACTGATTAGTTTTTGGGCAATATTGGGATAAGTGGTGAGGGGCCTCCCTAACACCTGTTTACTGTGTCACAATTTTTTCAATGTTTGTTGGGATTTGGGAGCATAAAACATTCGTTCGTGAATGAATTTTGATGACACTTTGGGAAAAGATACAAATATGTATAGCAAGGAATTGATTAGTTTTTGAACGATACTTAAGAAAGTGGTGTGGGGTCCTCGGAGCACCTCTTTTTTTTAAAGATCAATAACATCTGTACCTGTTAATCAAATTGGATGAAACTTGGAATTTAAACATTTGCTATGGTTCACAACAGTTCTTCATCCCAACTTCCGGTTTTTCACTTCTTCCAGTCTTTCATGCCTTAGGAAATTTAACTGCATTGTTAAAAATATCTAAAATTAGATGTGAAATTTGTGGGTTGAAAATTTTGATAAATTCAATTGTTATGTTATCAAGTTCAGAGGTACTTGATTTAATTTCTGAGAGTGATTAAAATATATCCAAAGAAACAGGTGTGAAACAGGTGGCGAAAATCGAAGGCATTTTGATTGCTCGGCAAGAGATTTACAGTAGTTAAGTCGTTTTTAAGTTCGCCTGAACAAAACAACTATTGAGTTCATTCACACAAAAATTGATACCTTTGTTATTATCATTCCAAGCATTTAATTTAATTTATCAGAAAGTAGAATACTCTAAAAATCGTTCAACTTCTTGTAACAATTATAGTCTACGGCCAGTTTAGCCATTTTCCAGTGTCTATATGCAAGATCCTTTTCCCAAATATCCCAAATATATCTATTAATTGTATGGATCTTATTTCATCTCGATCTCGTCTCATTCGAGCCATAAAGCATTTGACGTAACCTGAGCATCTTTGGTGAAGGGTTTTCTATCAAAAATAGTCACATCAATATTGTGATGAAATCGTTGGCAGGATTATCAGATTTCAACCATCCATCCAAATAGGTTTATGATAATAAACTAAACTTTTAAGTTTAAAACTTATTTTTTTTAACAGGGTGCTGTAACAGCATATATTGAAATTGGAAGTGATGAAGAGATAGGTGAAATTATACAGCAGGTAACTTGCACTATAACCTAAACACAAATAAATAAAAACTGCAAATAGTTTTTTTTGAAACGTTTTCTAAAAATTCCAGGATACAAGCGAAGGACAAAAAGAAACTGAAAAAAAGAAAAATGAAGAAATGGAAACAGTGACAAAACAACATAAAGTAAGATCAAATTTTCTATTCTAAATTAGAAGTTTTCGAATTATTTTGTGTTTTGAAAGATCAGTTTTTGTTCCCATAAGTACAAAAATTATAATCATGTTCTCCTCTTTCTTTTGCTAAACCCAAATTCAGTCAAAATTCTAATCATTTATTAATTGTTAATTAAAACAAATAATTTTCAATTGAAAAACTTGTTTCACCAATCAGTTGAAAAAAGATAATTTCGTTTGACTTCGTTCGCTTAAGATAAATTTTCCGGAATTAATATTTGAATTGTGTATACGAAACATTTTTTTATACTTTTTGATAATTGTCTATTAATTTCACTTACACCTACACATTTAAAACCTTATATAGTAGAAATATTCTATCCTTGAATTCTCTAATAAAATATGAATCGGTTCTTCTAGTCTTCAAAATCCAAAATAATCTAATAAGTCATGCTTGCAAAGGTGGATTCAGTTCATGATTACTCCATAAGGAAACGATTATTATATAAATTTCTATCGAACTGCGGGCGGTCAATTAAATTTTTTATATCAGAGATTGTCAGTTTTTAATAGTTTACCAAACAATATAAAATCAGAAAAACAAATTTCTAAATTTAAGGAATCGCTAAATAGTATATTAAGAAACTAGTTTCATAATCGACGATTTTATCGCACTCAATTATCGCAGCGGGGAGTTTTTTAAAGGATAAGTTCGATAAAACGTATTATGAAACGATTTTTTTATACTATTTTTTCTATTTTGCATTTTTTGTCTTGAAATTTCAAAAAATGTGTATTTTATTAAAAAATAGTCAATTTGAAATTTTGTTATTATTACTAATTATTTTAATTAATTAAAATATTTAACAGTAATTTAGATATTCTTATTAATTTTATTTACATAACTATTCGTTTTAATGTTCACTGACGTTTGTATGACCAATGTGACCAACCTTGAAAGACAAAACTTTGCGTATCGTAATGAAGGCCATTTCGATACGCATTTGGGTATCGAAATGACTTTATTTTAGACGCAAAATAGAAAAAATTATATATGAATTTCAATTGTCGCTAAAATAAAATTTTATTATTCGTTATATGTTCACGAGTAAGTCTTCAAAAAGCGCAGTCCATATCTCAACTCATAATTTTCTATCTTTGTCTATTATTTTCTTTTTTGTTGTCATTATTAGTAAATTTAGAGGGCTAAATCTTAAAAAGAATTGTAATATGTATAGTATAAAAATAACAAAAATTTAACAAAAATTTAAATCAAAATTGTAAATATTTTCTCTTATTATAACCAAACTCATAACTCTTATTATAAAGAAGAAAAAAATCGAAATTTTTATTATGAATTTCAGGAAGATAACAATGGCAGTGCTCCAACGAACTCCATCATTGAAATAGATTGTATCGAAATTGAAAGTGATGAAGAAATTGTTGAATCACTACAGGTGAACTATCATAACAATATAAATATAAATCACTAATTGATGTTCTTTTAACAAAATTTTAATATAAATTTCAGATTGAAAACGAAAAAACTCAAGGATCTGAAACACAAAAAAATGAAATTGTAGTCCAAACAAATAACGTACAAGAAAAAGCAAATGTTTCTTATATTGTTGAAACAGTGACAAAACAACATGAAGTGAGATCAATTATTCTATTTTAAATTAAAAGTTTTAAAATGTCGAATAATTTTAGGTTTTGAAAGACCAGTTATTGTTCCCATAAGTACAAGAATTTGCTTACCGAAGCAATCATGTAACATGCTACTTCCTCCTCTTTCTTTTACTAAACCCAAATTCAGTCAAAATTCAAACCATTTATTAATTGTTAATTAAAACAAATAATTTTCAATTGAAAAACTTATTTCACCAATCAGATGGAAAAATATAATTTCGTTTGACTTCGTTCGTGTAATATAAATTTCCTGGAACTAATATTTGAATTATCTACGAAACATTTATTTGTTTTTATACTTTGTGATCATTGTCGAGTAATTTCACACACTCTTTCAAAAAATTAAATTTGATTGTTTGTAGCAGACCGTGATGTTTAACAAATTTAATCGAAATTCCTCCTATATATTTCAGGAAGATAACAATGACAGTGCTTTAACGAACTCAGAAGCACTACAGATGAACTATTATATTTTATAAACAATATAAATATAAATCACTAATTGATGTTCTTTTAACACAATTTCAGATTGAAAATAACGAAGAAACTCAAGGATCTGAAACACAAACAAATGAAAATGTAGTCCAACAGACAAATGATGTACAAGAAACAATAAATGTTTCTTATATTGTTGAAACAGTGACAAAACAACATGAAGTGAGATCGATTATTCTTTTTTAAATTAAACGTTTTCAAATTTCGAATTATTTTTTGTTTTGAAAGACCAGGGTTCGAAGTCTTTACTATTGTTAAATAAATAATGCCTCAATCAAAATACGCATTAAAATATTTAATAACTATAGTTAAATAGTTTTTGAACGATGATCATTAACTAATTTGAAGTTCTTTCAGCCAAAAAAAAAGTGATGTACATAAAAAAAATTGATGTAAATCTTTCAGTCAAAATATTTGATGTTTTTCTTTATGTAAATCAATTTTATGAAATTGAGATTTTTGGATAAATTTGTCTTCCAGCAAAAACTAATACAAAATGTAAACGAGGACTTAAAAAAAGTCGCCAATTAGGTCGAAAAAATTTTGGTCAATTTTAATTCCACCAAAACACAGCTATTGATTGTTTCCAGATCAAAGACCGAGTTTCCCAACGATATTTCAATTAGTATGTGTGACGACCACTTAGACGAATGTGAAAGCATTCGTTTATTGGGAGTCACAATTTCCAATGACTTACTCTGGAACGAACATATAATGGCCATGGCAAAGAAAAGAACGCGTCAAGAAAACTCGGCCTTCTCAATAGATGTAAAAAATATTTTACTTCGCATCAATTACTCTACATTTATAATTCCTATATTCGTCCCTGTATGGAGTATTGTTGTCAAGTTTGGGGCGCTGCATCTGTTACCATCCTAGCTCTTTTGGACTCTGTTCAAAAGCGTGCTATACGAATTGTTGGTGATCGAAATTTAACATTAAATCTTGATTCCCTACAACATCGTCGCACTGTTGTTGATCTTGTTGTTTTTTATAAATATCGTCACCAGCAGTGCTCGGATAAATCAGGTCCTAATGCCGGTTTTTCCCCGTTTAACTCGTCAATCGGTTTGTGCAAACTGTGACTCACTGTCATAGTAATAAAAGTCCAAGCGGCACGTATATCCGCTAGAAATAGGTAGATTTCGAGATCAGACAGTTTTGTGTGCCAGTAGAATCTGATGTATCAGATTAGTTTAAACAAAACAAACTAATTTCAAACAGATATCGAACAAATTTTAAAAAGAAAATTAGCTACCTAGAAGCAAAATTATATCTATCCAATTTTGCAACAAACAAATATCAAATCTACCAAAAAACATGTGTGTGACAATTTATGACACAAACCTACTCTATATTATATGTCGTGCAATTACTGCAAAATATCAAAATAGTTTATTTCTAAGAAAAAAAATTAATTTCTTCTATTCAAATCTTTTATTTTTTGACTGTTATAAGGTTGACATTGACTGTTATAAGGTTTTTGGAAATTGTAGTTGGGGATTGTTGCAAACTTTTTTGTTGAAGCCAACAAGTCAAAAACCTCTAACTGCAGAGGTTTATATTTATAAGAAACGGATTTAAATATTTCCACAGATTCTAAATTTATGAAGATTTTAAAAATATTTGTATCCAAACGGCCGTTATAACGGATTAAAAAAAACACTTTTTTTCTAGTATAAAGCCTATAGTTCCTTAACCATGTGTCAGATTTTTCTGATTTACGAACTTGTCCAAAATATTAATAAAGCACACATTTTTAAGAAAGGTTTTTTGATCTGGCTCCACAAATGCAACCGTGAGAGCGCCGGTTGATTCAAACGCATTTTGTGTTTTACAAGCTTTTTTGTTGGAGCCGCTCACTCAGAAACCTCTAACTGCAGAGGTCTTTTTTTTTGAAAGAAACTGATTAAAAAGGTTTCAAAGATTCTAAATTTATGAAGTTTTTAAAAATATTAGAATCCAAACGGCCGTCATAACGGATCTAAAAAACAGAGTTTTTTTCTAGTATAAAGCTTCTAGTTTCTTAACCATGTGTTGGATTGGGCTGATTTACGAACTTGTTTAAGATATCAATAAAACGCACAGTTTTAGAAAAGGTTTTTTGATCTGGCCTTATAAATGCGACCGTGAGAGTGCCGGTTGTTTCAAAAAAAAAATTTTTTTTGCAAACTTTTTTGTTGGAGCCGCTCACTCAGGAACCTCTAACTGCAGAGGTCTTTTTTTAAAACAAATTGATAAAAAAGATTCCAAAGATTCTAAATTTGTTAAATTTTTTGAAATATTAGTATCCAAACGGCCGTTATAACGTTTTTAAAAAATCAATTTTTTCCAGAAAAAAGCGTCTAGTTTCTTAACCACGTGTCGGATTTTGCCGATTCACGAACTTGTCCAAGATATTAATAGAACACACAAGTACAGAAAATTTTTTTGATCTACCTCAACAAATGCGACCGTGAGAGTGCCGGTCGTATTCGTTATATCTCATATCGTTTATATATATATATATATATATATATATATATATATATATATATATATATATATATATATATATATATATATATATATATATACATATATATATATATATATATATATATATATATATATATATATATATATATATATATATATATATATATATATATATATATATATATATATATATATATATATATTTATATATATATATATATATATATATATATATATATATATATATATATATATATATATATATATATATATATATATATATATATATTTATATATATATATATATATATATATATATATATATATATATATATATATATATATATATATATATATATATATATATATAAATTTTTTTTTTTTTGTTTTTTCGTCTCCGCCTATCATATGTAGTCGTTTGGCACAAAATTTTTTCCGAAATTCCGAGATGAAGCCCATTGCAATAGGTATAGTGGAATTTTTTTGCCAGCGAACACAAAATTTGTTTGTTATGCGCATCTTGTTTGCACATGCGCATGCACATGCGCATATTGTTTGCACATTCAGTGCCTCGATTAAAATATTAAAAAAAACTATTGGGGTTCCATTGAAATGGACAAAAAAAACGCATAAAATTAATAAATTACTATTGAAATTCATCCAATTATAATAGAAAACCAAAAACAAGTAAAAATATTAATGATTTTGTAGCCAATGTAACAAAATTTTGATAATTAAAAATAATTATAATAAAAATAACGACGCCTATGGAAACAAATTTCACAACAAACAAATGGTACGAACTAGAAGTAGAAATTTAACTAATATAATTGTTTTGAAAACAAATTTATCCCAAAATAAATAATACATCTCTGTTATACTTTTTGTCTCATCTTTTATCTCTTGCTGCGTCGTATCTGTCAAAAATTCGCTGGCGAAAAAATTCTACTATAGATTTTTATATGAAATCTACCTAAAATGCAAAGGTATTTCTTTGTGCGCACATCGCTCAAATGGAATGCTTTGCCTGAATCAATAGTCGAGTGCCTTCAATCCACAAAGATTTAAAAAAAGCGTCCACCAACACCTCAAAACGCATGTTGTGTGGGACCTAGGTTTTAAAATGTATCTATGTGTTGTTGTGACACATTTTGTAATTCCTACTACGCAACACTTTTTATTAAAAAAAAAACACGTATAAAAACAATAACAAACTTGACGTCATTTTTTGAATTTATTATTTGTGGATAGTTTTTTGTGATTATTATGTGAATTTTATAAAACTAAACATAAATTCTGTGTAAAGTGTATAAATACTTTGTGTTTATACAATTATTTTAATGTAAATTTAAATCGAAAATGTTTTGTTTTGTTACCAATACAACAATAATGAAAATCATGCGGTTTGTCCGTTCTTTCAGCCAAGTTCAAAATTGATGTACATCAAATACCGGAAAGAACTCCACATAAAATATTACATACGCAAATACTAATACAATCTGTCAAACTCGTATGTCAGCATATATTTTTCATAAAATGTCTCAATTGAATATAATTAAAATATAAAAATTAAAAAATAAGAAACAAATTACTAACCATATTCTTATAGAAAACTTGCATTTCATTCAAAATATGAAAAATATATATGCTGCAATTTCAAATTAAATTGAACTGTCAATTTGACAGCGTCAATTTTTAGATAATTCTTATGTATATGTATTTAATTATATATATGTGTATTTAATTTTTAACTCTACTGGGGTGCGTTTCGAAATTAACTATGGTTAACCGCGGTTAACTTTACCAAATGTCGTTCCATAATTAACCAAAAAGTTTTAATTCAATACTTGACGTCACTATTTTAACTATGACATTAGTGACATTATTACCTTATGGTTAACCGTAGTTAATTTCGAAACGCACCCCAGGATGAGCACATTTAATTTTTTAACAAATGTGGGCGGAGACTAGTGTGTTTCTGAACGAAAACAGCTGTCAAATAGTTAAATATTAACTTTATGCTCAAAATACATGTGCAGAAAGTCTGCACGCAGTGCTGCATGCATATCTGCATCTAAAATAGATGTGCAGAATTTTTATATATTTGACGTGCAGAATTTTTGTAACAATGACAGTTCGTGTTCTTACGTATTATGAAATAAGTTATAAGTCAAAATTGTAGCAATTTAAAGAAAACTGTCTTTTTAATTAAAAGATAGAAGAAAATAATTGAATCGTTGCCTGTAAAAACGTGGCAAGATTACTTTAACTTAGGCGCGAGTGGATTTTTTTTATTATTTTTATCGTAAATTAAGAAAATTTAGTAAAAGGGACAGTTTTTATCGTTTATCTTATAAGCACATGGGAAATAAAGCTAAAATTAAAAAAATAGAACAAATTTTCGTGAAAACAGTGCAATTTTGTATGGATTTGGCTTTTTTCAAAGGCCTGTATCTTGGCCCCCGGCCCAATCATTATATTCAACTCGTTTTGGTTTTATTCGCTTCAGAGAGTGACTCTATATCAAATAAAAAAAGATTCTTGGCGTCTAAGTAAAAGTAATATCCCCAAAAACGTTATGTCTAAATTAAAATTTAAGTTCAAATCCATGGTAAAATGAAAATAAGGTATTCTCACTAGAGTGACAGCGATGCCATTTTGATTTTGATTGACGTCATTCAGAGTTTTATATAATACGTTTGTTGTTATTATCAATGAGAAAAGCTATTGTTTTTAAATTAAAAATATATTTAGTATGATTTATAAGTTAATTTATTAGTTAGTGAAATGATTGAAATTAATTCATTCATTAATTAATGAACTTTAGTATTTGTTTTACTATTAAAACATATACAAATTTAAATGCCGAACTACGTTAAAACCAAAAGTTTTCAACAAATGTGAAAATTCATACTCAAAGCATAAGGTTTTTTAATTTCCAGAAAAATAAATCAATTTGTAGTGGATAGAATCATGTGGAAAAAGAAAATGTTCGTATTTATAATAAGATAGTTTGTTCCTTACACTTCACTGAAAATGATTGGACTTTAAAAGACAAACTTTTAAATACTCTAATGAGTAAAAGATCGTTGAAATGATCGTTAAAAGTGAAACCTTATCTTAGAACATACAAGGAAGTGGTTACTTCCAATATTTGCACATCTAAAGGAACGCACATCCATTGTTGGTGTTGATTTCATAACCTCCTCCAGTGCTATGTAGAAAATATTGACAGTCTTAGCTTCAGTAGGTGCATGCAAGGCAATAAGAGAAATATTGTTTTATGTACCCTAAGTAGCAAATCCTCTCATTGACCAGGATGAATTTCAACACGGCTTCTTGTATGTGGGCACCAACAAGGAAATCAGTACTAAATTCATTTCGAGAAGAATGACCACTACTGCATAAAGAGTGACTATTCGAATTTTGTTTTCCGATTATTGGCTGTCTAATTTCTTGCAGAGAAATGACACCCATCCTATGCCTCTTAGCCTCTGTTTCTATGCTTATTAAAGCATCATGAGATCAGGCTGCACACGTTTCACGTTCCGATTCGGTAGTTTGGTTCTTTCTCACGTCCAGGTAAAACTTCTGTTGTTTTGTTAGTGTCTGGTATTCTTTTTTTGGTTATCAAATTTAACAAAGCTTTTTTTTCGGAGTGATGGTATTAACCTCAGTCCCAACCCAAATTTTCGTTAATGGTTCTGTTATGATTATAAGAAGTTTTAAGGCGCCAATTCACCGTGATGTAGCGTAATAGACTAAGCAGTTTTTCTCTGCTTGTCTGCGATACACCAACCTAAATCTGTCTGCATTACCCCTGCAGCATGGCGTGGACGTCGAATTTCCTACCCTGTAAAATGTTCTTTAGAGTTAGAAAACTTAATAAACAAATTGTTAATGAAAAAAATAAGGAAAACCATAACGTAAAAATTATGTTTTCTCTAATTTTCAAATTAAAACATTTTTTGTTTCTTTATATTTACGCCGGATGACGTCACACAAAATTTTCGATTATCTGTCAAGAATACCTTATATTCGTTATACCATGGTTCAAATCCCAAAAATTTATTTATTAACAATATTAGTTTTAATTATTTTAAAATTTGGATTATTTAGAATATTTGAATATCTTTACAAACCAAAATAATTTCATTTTCACAAAAATATCATTCATTTTTATTTGAGTTATAAAAAAAATAATTCATTTTCAAACAAAATGTCAAAATCATCCATTTTTATCTGAGTTTTCAAGTAGTTTTTGTGTTTTTTATTGTGGTAGCACTGCCTCTGTGCAGCGAAATTAGAATTAGAGATATCTTACAGAATTTTTCTGCATGCAGAATTTACATGTAATTGCTCTCATATAACAACACATGTTCTAATTTCGCTGCATGCAGAATTCTGCACATGTATTTGGACCATTACTATTTCGTTTTTGAACGACCGTATTTAAATATCATTTAAATATATTTAACTATAGTAAAGTTTTTGAACGTACCCCAGTTTTTGTTCCCATAAGTACAAAAATTTGCTTACCCAAGTAATCATGTATGATGCTATTTCCTCCTATTTCTTTAACTTAACCCAAATTTATTCAAAATTCAAATGTTTTATTAGCCGTAAATTAAAACAAATAATTTTCAATGGAAAAACTAATATCACTAACCAGGTGAAAAAAGTACATTTTGTTACAAGAGATGAAAACATTGCTTTTTCGTGAGTGAAAATTTCGCGAACGTAATAGTTATTTACATATCGAGGGCTGAAAGTAGAAGATTACGCCAGCGGTTCATATTGAAGCCCGACGCGAAGCGAGGGCTTTTATTGAACCAAGGGCGTAAGTCTTCCTTTCAGCCTGAGTGTATGTACAACGTTTTACGCACAACTGCACAACTTTATTGTAATATAATACGGGCGGTAAAGTAGAAAACTATATTAGTATTTCATATAGCAACGGGATTTTATTCGACAACATATTCAAAATTCATATTCTATTTTTTCATGGTTGCGTTGTTTTAAAAACTTTGTAAAATTTTATGAAAATACCACAGCAACTACAATTTGTTATTCTTTTTACACTAGTGGAAAAAGAACGGTACAATCCTATTTTATCCCCGTTAATAAAAAGTTGATTTTTTTTTGGATAAATAAAAAGATTAGGTCCTCTACATCCTTATTATGAAAAATTTGCGGAAATGAAAGGATCAAAAGTTATAAAGGATCAAACTTTCAATTTTACCTTGGTTCCCCCTTTGATTATTTTTTTATAATAAGGATTTTATATAGGAATAGTCATAGGGAATAGAAATATAGGAATAGGGATTTTATTTTTTTTAGAATAAGGATGCAGAGGACCTAATCTTTCTATTTATATAAAAAAATCAACTTTAAAATAGGAAAATGCCAAAAGAACCCATTTTCACAGGCCATTAAGCGTGATGAAAATAGACTTTTCATATGCTATCATAGAAAAAAAGCATTTTCACAGGGATTAGGCTACATGAAAATAGACTTTTGTACTGTTATCGTAGAGAAAGATAATTTCGTTTGACGTCGTTCGTGTAAGATAAATTTTCCGGAACTTATGTTTGAATGATGTACGAAACATTTTTTTGTTTTTATACTTTATGATCATTGTCGATTAATTTCACTTACACCTACACATTTAAGAAATTAATTTTGGTTGTTTGTAGCAGACCGTGGTGTGTAACAATTTTAATCGTAATTTCTCATATGAATTTCAGGAACATAACAATGATAGTGCTTTAACGATCTCAGATTTACTACAGGTGAACTATTATATTTCATAAACAATATAAATATAAATCATTAATTGTTATTCTTTTAACAGATTGAAAATAATGAAGAAATTCAAGGATTTGATACACAAACAAATGAAAATGTAGTCCAAAAAACAAACGATGTACAAGAAATAATAAATGTTTCTTATATTGTTGAAACAGTGACAAAACAACATGAAGTGAGATCAATTACACCTATCCCCCGTTTTACACGGTAGATACGTTCCTGATAAAAACGTGTTAATCGAATATATAAATTTTGTATGGAAAACCGTGTTAAACGAAAACTGTGGGTTTTTGGTAATTGGGTTTTTGGTAATTTTGGCGACAAACAGGTTCGGTCAAACATGAAAGTACCAGTTTAATCACATAAGATATCGACATAACAGTTAAATTGAATTTCAAAAAGAAACATGTAACATAACCAATAAGAAATTCAAAAAAAAAATAAAAAGCAATTATGTATGCACATACTAGCATGTTGACCTAAATCAAATCTAACTTAACTTGATTCAGTTCGGTGCGACTTGGAAGTTAAATCTGTAATTAATAATTGTGCTTTCTTTTTAGCTAAATCTTGCAAACATCTTCATATTGAATTGAAAATTCGTTAACAGTTCGCAGAAATCGGAGAGCTAGTTCAATATTCGAATCATGATGTTGAAAGTCGTTGCATTATATATTATCTTCTGGTATAATGGTTGCAATAAAGAAGTTTTAATTTTGGGTAGAAATACAATATAACCATTTGTAATCTACAGATCTATAGGGTGACATGAAGCATTGTCCAGTAAAAGAAGAACCTTAAATATTATTTTGATTAACTACTATTTTACTTCTGGTACTTAAGAGTTATCATTATGAGACAAATCAATGAACAATGTGGCTTTAACCCAAGCTTTTGTATTGGCATTCCAATCGATGGAAAGATTTGTTTATTCCTTTTTACCTGGACGCTTTGCCACCTAAGCCTAATCACTCTTTAGTATTGAAAACCTGATCAGCAGCCAAATTCTGTAATTGTGAAGTGATAAGTTTTTGGATTTTTTAACGCTTCACCGCTTCACAGTTGCAGAATTTGGCTGCAGGACAGTAAGATGTACCGGAATTAATTACAGTCAATTTTAGTGAATTAAGTCAATTTTAGTCAATTTTTGTATACAGTTGTGCTGTATTTAAATCAGTAAATGCGCTCTTTAATTTTAAATTTTTGCAAAAAATGCCGTTTTTAAATATTTCGAACCAACCATGACTTGCAATAAAACTTAAAAGGCATTTTACTTGAGTAGATTGAGTAGATCTATTTAAGTAGATGGCAACTGTTTCACATTCCAAAAATTTTAAAGTCTTACTAGTGATGATATTGGTACTAATTGGAATACGTCTTTGATATTGGTCTTCAAGCCATATCATTAATTTATTTTCCAACATACTGTTGTGCTGTATCTAAATTAGTAGATGCGCTTTTTAATTTTAAATTTTTGAAAAAAATGCCCGTTTTTAAATATTTCGAACCAACCATGACTTGCAATAAAACTTAAAAGGCATTTTATTTGAGTAGATGGAGTAGATCTATTTAAATAGATGGCAACTGTTTCACATTCTAAAAATTTTAAAGTCTTACTAGTGATGATATTGGTACCAATTGGAATACGTCTTTGATATTGGTCTTCAAGCCTTATCATTAATTTATTTTCCATTGTTTTATTCTTTTTAATCAAAATGTGCTGTGTAGTAGGAGTTACAATATGTATCAAAACAACAAATAAAAACTTTTAACATCACGGTCACCGCAACAACATGCGTTAAACGATGTTGTTGGACGCTAATTTTTATTGTTTGTGTTCTTTAAATTTTTTTGAATTGATATAACTAAACAATTAATCCAATCATTTAATAAAATATGACAGACCCCAATATTTCATTATAGGATAGAATAGGATCTCACTGCTATTGCCAGTGTTATATAATATCTCACGTTAACTCGTATGTCAACATATAGAATTATTTACTTACAAATTAACTATGACCATTGATACACCTACGCATTTTGTATCTAGCTAATAACGATCTATTGCTTAAAATCAACTGAATAACATAGAGAATCTCGTACATCCCTTTGCTGATTTACATCAACATGTATTTACAAAATTTTGCTTTTTGTTTTCTTATTTTAATTAAAACCTGTATGTATATGATCATAAGTGGTATACCAGAAGGTTTAATTAAAATAAAGTAGATATAAGTGCGTGTAATTGTAATACCAAAATTTGTCTTTTTTTGACCTTTTTTTTGGGAAATTTTGATTTCAAAAACCGTGTAATGTTGAAAACGTGTTAAATGTGCCGTGTAAAGCGGGGGATAGGTGTATTCTAATTTCATCAATCAGGTGATAATTGAGATAATTTTATTTGATGTCATTCGCGTAAGATGAATTTTCCGAAACTAATATTTGAATTATGTTTTTTTTTTTTTTTTAATAAAATGTGTTGTGCTATAGGGTTTAGAATATGTGTCACAACAACACACAAATACCTTTTAAGACCTAGGTCTAGACCTGGGTCCCACAACAACTGGCGTTCTAAGGTGTAGATTAACGCTTTTTTTAAACATCTGTGGGTTGAAGCCACCTGAGACTAAGTGTTCCGGCAAACTATTCCATTTGTACGCAGTTCGGACAAAGAAGTCTCTCTGCGATCTGCCAGTATGACAGCGCGGGATCTTTACCGTTTCACTGGTTGCGGCAGCCGATTGCCGAGTGGAACGGGGGTAAGAATAAGTTTTAGGCATGATGCCGCTGATTTCATCTGAGCACTGCTGATGACGATATTTGTAAAAAACAACGAGGTCAGCAACAGTGCGACGATGTTGTAGGGAATCAAGTTTTGATGTCAAAGTTCGATCACCTACAATTCGTATAGCTCGCTTTTGAACAGAGTTCAAGAGGGCCAAGATGGAAACAGAGGCAGCACCCCAAACTTGACAGCAGTACTCCATACAGGGACGAATATAGGACTTATAAACATGGAGCAATTGGTATGGAGTGAAAATTTTTTTGCATCTATTTAGGAGGCCGAGTTTTTTAGACGCGCTTTTTGCCATCGCCATTACATGATCGTTCCAGAGTAGGTCATTTGAAACTGTGACACCCAATAAACGAATGTTTTTACATTCACCTATTGGTTCATCACACATACTAAATAAAATATCTTTGGGGAACTCAGTCTTTAATCTGGAAACAGTCAACAGCTGTGTTTTGGTGGAGTTGAAATTGACAAGATTTTGGTCACCCCAGTCGGCGACTTTATTCAGGTCTTTGTTCACGTTTATGGCAGCGTCTCTCCGGGCAGGATTAATTCGTTCGTGCATTTTACCTTTTGAAGGGAGGGGCTCGAACGACTTGTGCAGAGTACTATCATCTGCAAAACTATTTATTGGGTTGCTGGTGATTTTCAACAATTCGTTGATATAAATCAAAAATAGGGTTGGGGACAATACTGAGCCTTGGGGTACACCAGCGTTAATTAGTTTAGACTCAGAAGAAAATCCGTCTAAGAAGACCGAAATTTATCGTTTGGATAGAAAATTTTGAATCAGCTTCACAACATTGGGATGAAAACCGTACGCAACGAGCTTGTTGATTAAGTTGGCATGCCAGACTCGATCGAATGCCTTGGAGATGTCTAAAGCGATAACGTATGTTTCACCACCTTTATCAAGTATGCTGTTCCAACAATGCGCTACATAGTTTAATAGATCGGTAGTTGATCTTTTGTTTCGAAAACCGTATTGGCTGTCGGATATTAAATGATTTTCTTCCAGAAATTTTGAAATATGTGTATTAATATAATGCTCATAGACTTTGGATAGGACCGATAGTAAAGCTATTGGCCTATAATTTGAGATATCGGATTTGGTCCCTTTTTGGGGACGGGCTGGACATTTGCCAACTTCCAGCACGAGGGAAATATACCAGATTTGTAGGATTGGTAGAATATTTTAGTTAAAGTTGGTGCAAGTTCTTTGGAAAAGGTTTTTAAAATAATGGGTGGAATATTGTCCATTCCTGATGCTTTGTTGATGGTTAACCCCTTTAAAAGTTTAGCGACTATTTTGGGTTTGAAGTGAAGTTCATTCATATTAACTCCTGAAGACTGGATTTGGGGTATTTCTTTAGGAGTTTCCAAAACAGTGGAGTTCAGAGCAAAGCGTTCAGCGAACAAGTTAGCTTTTCTTGCGGGATCATTGACGATTAAATCACCATCTATAATATGGGGAATAGAAAATTTTGTACCATAATTTAAAAAATTAATGGCACTGTAGAAACTTTTGTCAGAAACAGACATAGACGTAAGTTTTGAGGGCTTTCGTTTGAGATAATCTGATTAGATATTTTGTTGGCCTTTAGATATTGGGATCGATTAGTGGGAGTTTTGTTATGAATCCAAATATTAAATGATCTACGTTTGTTTCTAAGTGCCGTTTTGGCAGCTTTCGAATACAAGTATTTTTGTTTGGGTTTTACTATGGAGAAAGGGACAAATTTATTGATAGCAAATTGGATGGTTTCTGTAAAGTTTTGAGCAGAAACATTTACATTGTCAGTGTACAAACAATGACGGTCGAAAGGGAAACCATGGAAAAAATTTTGAAGACCAAACTTATCCATTTTTGAGTAGTGAAATATTTTACGGGGTTTGGGAGCTGTAGTTTTAAGTAAATCAGTTTTGATAACTGATGAGATTAAATAATGATCAGAATTTCCAATACTACCTTTCGCGACATCGACACTCGTAATATCTGGCATTGTGGTAAGATAGAGATCTAAAAGAAAATTATTATCACCGTCATTACGGGGAGTGAAAGTCGGGCTTTTAACAATTTGGAATAGGCCCTGAGACGCGGCAAAAATTTCTGCCAGTTTTCCACTATTGTCAACATCGTCGGTCGATTTGGAGAATTCCAACCATGATTTGTTGTGGACGTTGAAGTCACCGGTAACGATAACTTCACAGTTAGGGGACTTTGCTCTAATCTCGTCCATAATTTTTGTCAGTATATTAAAAAAGTTTGGGTTACGTTTGTTGGGGGACCGGTATAAAGCTATTGTAAAAAAAGTCATTTCTGGAAGACAAATCTTTAAAACCATTGTATTGAAGCCGTCACCGTGTAGTTCAAAATTTGGAAAGCGCGTGTACGCAACACTCTCATGAATGAATGCGCATACGCCCTGATGGAGTTTGAAAGCTGATTCGAGCCTATATTTGGAATTAAGCGATTCTATAAAGAGAAAATTTTCAGAAACTTGTGTTTCTGTAAGGAATAGAATGTTCGGTTTGTCGTGCTCAAGATGATGTTGCACGTGGTCATGGTTAGCGTTCAATCCGCAGATGTTTTGAACATGTATTTTAAAATTTTTTATTGATTCATATATGTTTTGTCCCTGCAAATTCCGTGGACATGCCGCTTTATGGGCGGGTGGATTGCGCAAATTTGCTTTCCCACTTGCAGACTTATTTTTTTTCGGTTGTACTGCCATATATATATATCAAAATGTTTATTTTATTTTTTTATGTTTTATTTTAAAATGCATAACTAAGTAAAAAATCCTATCATACTACAAAATATGACATATGCCAATATTTCATGATAAGATGAAGAAATAATAACAAAATAATAAGTGAAAAACAAATTGTGAGAAATTTGCAGAAAACAAAACAAAACTAAATGCCAATAATCCAGCTGATGCAGCGCACCCCAGACGCACCGCCCACCACCTCAGTCGAGGCACAAAGCCCACACATAACTACGTGTTGGTCCGATACCTCGGAAGAGCTAATGAGCGGTACCGCTACGGAACGCTGCCCAGCTAAGACTGGAAGTGCTGCCGTTGACTAATTAAAGTTCGTCCGCCAGCACCCTAAGATATCATCTTGGCTAATGACATCTCCTGCCATTACCAGTGGTATGTGATATCTCACGCTAACTCATATGTCAATGGCAGGGACTGGAGTACGCAGGGTAGTCAGACCTGTAAATCAACATTGATCATAATCGATCAAAATCGATCCCTCCTGCGTGTAGGAAACATTTTTTGTTTTTGTAGTTTGTGATCATTGTCGATTAATTTCACTTACTCCACCTACACATTTAAGAAATTAATTTTGATTTATTGTAGCAAACCGTGGTGTGTAACAAATTTAATCGTAATTTCTGTTATGAATTTCAGGAAGATAACAATCACAGTGCTTTAACGAAGTCCATAATTGAAATTGATTGTATCGAAATTGAAAGTGATGAAGAAATTGTTAAATCACTACTGGTAAACTATTGGATTTCATGAACAATATAAATATTAATTGATGTTCTTTTAACAAAATTTTAATTTAAATTTTCAGATTGAAAATAACGAAGAAACTCAAGGATCTGAAACACAAAAAAATGAAAATGTAGTCCAACAAATAAACGATGTACAAGAAACAATAAATGTTTCTTATATTGTTGAAACAGTGAAAAAACCACATGAAGTGAGTTCAATTATTCTATTTTAAATTAAAAGTTTTTAAAAGTCGAATTATTTTGGGTTTTGAAAGACCAGTTTTTGTTCCCATAAGTATAAAAATTTGCTTACCCAAGTAAACATGTTTCATGATATTTTCGCTTCTAACCTAAATTTGATCAAAAATCAAATAATTTATTAGCCGTTAATTAAAACAAATAATTTTCAATTGAAAAACTAATTTCACCAATCTGGTGAAAAAGATAATTTCGTTTGACGTCGGTTGCGTAAAATAAATTTTCCGGAACTAACGTTTGAATCCGGAACTAACATTTGAATTATGTACGAAGCATTTCTTTGTTTTTATACTTTGTGATCATTGTCGATTAATTTAACTTACACCTACACATTTAAGAAATTAATATTCATTTTTTGTAGCAGACCGTCGTGTGTAAGAAATTTAATCGAAATTTCTATTATGAATTTCAGGACGATAACAGTGACAGTGCGTTAACAAAGTCCATCATTGAAATGGATTGTATCGAAATTGAAAGTGATGAAGAAATTGTTGAATCACTACAGGTGAACTATTATATTTCATAAACAATATAATTATAAATCACTAATTGATGTTCTTTTAACAAATTTTTTTATTTAAGTTTCAGATTAAAAATAACGAAGAAACTCAAGGATCTGAAACACAAAAAAATGAAAATATAGTCCAACAAACAAGGGATGTACAAGAAACAATAAATGTTTCTTATATTGTTGGGGATAGAAATAACAATTCATCAGTTACATTGAATAGTGCTTACGGAATAGTGATACCAGCAACGCACACTGTAAGTTATTCAATTATTACTGTTCTTTTTAAGAAATGTTCATGTACACAGTAAAGTCCACCGAAGTTAGCAAACGTAAACAAACTAAAAAACTTTAATTTCGTAAATTGTACGCTACGATTGTACGCTTGAATTATGTTTCAAATCTTATTTTTCGGTTCACGTGAACCACATTATTTATTGAAATCCACTGCACCATTGATAGTTTCGCACCGCCTTAACGGCTTAGAAACATGAACGTCTTAAAAATCATATTTTACGTCAATAATAAGACAATCCCTATAATTGTAAACTGTTTAACCTACGATTATTATAGAAACTTGAAGTAGGCACTTTTGAATTACCATCTGAAGAAATAGAAACGGAATCTATTGAGTATCAGGTAAGCAAAGTATGATATAAGACAAAATGTAATGGAGTTTTAACATTGAAATATATATTCGCTGCATATATTAAGATACACAAAACCCAACAACAAACAAACTGCCCAAAATGCTCTGAAACTTTTGAAAGACTCATTGATATGTTGGACCATATTAAATCAAAACATTCATTGGTATGTATTTGAAATTGTTTTACGATTTCTTTTGGTAATATAATAATATTCTCACATGTTTTACAATCGCAGATGCAAAGTCAAGACAACAAAGCAACTAAAAGCAGTAAACCTATATCCAATGATAATTTATCTTCCCAAGAATGGTGGAATAGGAAGGATGGTGGAATAGGATTGGGCATAAATCGATTTGTAAGTTTTACAAAAACGTTTTTTATTGCTTAAATATTTTTTATTTGACTTGTTCTATATTCTAATACTATATATTCACGGGTGTGACAAACCCGCGCACTCCGCATTAGGAGTGAGATATCACAAACCAAGGTGACATCTTCTTCTTATGAATTCTATACAGTCAACGATAGCACCATAAATTTTACCGCCTATCTTCTACATCGTTAAATATGCACGCTAATGCTTGATCGAAAAAACGAGCCCTCGGATAGTTCTATATCTGGTCTTCAATCATTGAAGAAGACAGTGCGTCACATGATCAAGAAATATGAGTCCAACTGAATTATTTTCAACCCAATTTTTTAAACAAATTAGCTTTTTACCTTATATTTTTATTTCATCTATTCTATTGTTACGTTTAGTAAGCAAACATAAAACACACCAGGTTTTATTAAGTATTCAACTCGTTAATTGTCCCACAACAACAGGAAAACAATACCGCAACCAGTGAAACGGTAAAGATCCCGCGCTGTCATACTGGCAGATCGCAGAGAGACTTCTTTGTCCGAACTGCGTACAAATGGAATAGTTTGCCGGAACACTTAGTCTCAGGTGGCTTCAACCCACAGATGTTTAAAAAAAGCGTTAATCTACACCTCAGAACGCCAGTTGTTGTGGGACCCAGGTCTAGACCTAGGTCTTAAAAGGTATTTATGTGTTGTTGTGACACATATTCTAAACCCTATTACACAACACATTTTATTAAAAAAAAAAAAAAAAAAAATATTCCTAACTAGAATATTCTTCCTGAAACTCCATCGGTTTATTGCAGAAATTTCCAGTACACAGCGTTCAAAATAATATACAAAATATTTTCTCTCAATAACACTTAAAACTTTATTTAAAAAAACTATCTGAAAAATAACTTCTTCTATTTACACGATTTTATTTGCACGGTAGAACGTTTTGTTTACAATTAATTTGCGCTTAAACTATTTCCAATATCGCACTCTACATCATCCATCGCAGGATAAAATAAAACTATTCTCATTTTGCAAGAGGTGTTTTCCTTATATACAATTCTGCATAATTCTCGATTATTAGAGGTCACTTTTTAGAACTTTTACGTTATGTTGATTTGATTCATAAAATCATTTATTTTATTTCTTGTTGACCATGATTCTAAGAAACGAATGTGACCTTGATTTATTTTTAAAATATTGTATATCGAAAATTAAGGCTTTGTATTTCATTACGTTTATGTAGAATCGTAACAGTACTTATAAATGTGGAGTATGGAGGTTCTTATGTTATGAACGGAACGGTTCGACATTTTCTTTAATAAATTTACCACATCAACCATGCAAACTAAGTATTGTAGGTTTTAATTTTCATTTTAGGATAATAGTTCAACCAACACAGATGATCAAAACGAATTTGATGATTTATTCCGAAAGGTAATTGAATATGTTTTATCAAACCAATCAAATTACTATCAACTTTCTTATTTAGATTAAAGGTAAAATGGCAGAGAAAATAAAAAAAATTAAACATGGAACCAAAGAAACAACAAATATATCCCCTACTTGTTCAAACAAGGTAAATATTGGCCAGACTTAAATAAACAACAAATTCACAAGAAAAACAAAATAATAACCAAATTCTTTTTGATTTACTCTTGCCCCTGTCCTTCTCCTCTTCTGATAATACGTAACAAATTTCTAATTGGTTTTAATTATAAATTTTAGGTTGATAAAGATAATCGAATAACATTAACAAACAAAACCAATTGTAATCAAGAGTCAATTAAGCACATTGAGATTGATGAACTGTTAAAAAAGGTAACAAAGAAAAGCTAATAAAATTTTAAAAAAATAGTAAAAACAGCCGCAAAAATGTTACTACATAAATGTTTTTTAATTTGTAGATTAAAGAAAAACTTGAACAAAAAATTATAGAGGCAAAAACAAACACATGCGAAACTAATTCGAAGAATGTTGATAAATCTTCATTGTCACCTATGATATATAATAAAATAGGATTACAAGCGAAACAGTCTGTAAGTCTTCAGTTCACTATTCCATTACCGATTATATTAAATTTGTATAAAGCTTGAAAATCAATCACGGATTAATTTAGTTGTTTTATTTTCTGAGGAACAAAAGATTCTAAGTTTATTAATATTTATACCTTTACTACTGTCAGGTTACTTACACTAGTAAAAGAGAATTAGTGAATTCATAGAATAATTCATCATGAAAATACTGATCACCTATTCAATGAAACGTATATGAGCTTGTGATGTGAATTCACTTATTTACTTTTGTATATGCTCTTCTCTTCCAATGAATGTTTCAATGAAATATGAATACCATGTTGACTTCATTACGAATATCAGTATTATGGAACTCATGAAGTTATTGATGAATATCTACTGGAAACTCATGAATGATAAAATAGAGAGTTCATGAACGAACTTCATCAGGAATTTAACTACTAACAAACAGACGAAATAATTAGTGAATTTTCATAAAAAATTCATAACTGATGAAATAATAGAATTTATTAGCAAATTTCAGCAGGAACTTCACAACTATAGTATAGTATAGTCGAACTCATTCATTACTTATTTATATATTCCCCTGCATGGAGGGATCAATTTTTATTGTTTTGACATTTTTTTTTTTTATTTTTGATCTACGGGTGTGACAATCCCGCGTACTCCAGTGCCTGCTATTGAAATACGAGTTGACGTGAGATATCACACACCACTGGCAATAGCAGTGAGATATCACTAGCCAAGGTGACATCTTAGGGGTGGTGGCGGATGAACTGTATTCAGTCAACGGTAGCACCCTCAATCTTAGCTGTTAAATAATCCTTGATGATGAGACGCTATTACTTCCTTGAAGAAATGAGCCTTCATATAATTATGTGTGGGCTTTAATCTTTAAGAAAGAGAGTACGCCACAGGATCAGGGAATATGCAACCGGCTGGATTATTGGCAACTACATTTTTGTTTTGTTTCAGCAAATTTTTGTAACAATTTGCTATTTACTTTTTAATTTACTTTTATTTTCTCTATTCCATCATAAAATATTGGCCTATGTCATATTTTGTCAGTGATAGGATTTTTTGTTTAGTTATCCATTCTTTAACAAAAAATATAAAAATACAAAAAAAGAAAGATTTACGTCCATCAACACCTTTGAACGTATGTTGTTGTGGGACCTTGGCCTTAAAAGGGTTTTATGTGTTATTGTGACACATATTGTAATTCCTACTACACAACACATTTTATAAAAAAAAAAAAATAAGTGTAATCAATAATGGAGTTAGTGAAATCAATGTGAACATAGAGCGTAAAACCCGTACAGAATATTTAGGATAAAAATAGTATAGAATACAGAATAAAATATAGAAGAAAGGAAAATTGTGGTATATTAAAAGCCATTTTTATATTTTAAATTAGAATTTTATTAATTTTAAATTTTTTGAGGCATAAAAATTTAGTAAAGCATTAATATATTTCAAAGAGATGGTTTTCCTTCTTCCTCTATGATTTAGACGCGCCGCACCAGTTTTTTTCCTGAAATTAAAAATTATTATAACAAAAAATTATTGTAACAAATACTGAATCTTCTTTGATTTTCTGTACCGTTAAATACTATTGATTTGTATATTTTTTTTCAACACAATATTTCACTTTACACAAAAACTGATAAAAATCACAAGTATTAATAATATAATAAAAGTTGCAGCTCTAAAAGTAAAAACAAAATTAGAAAAAATTTGTTGACTATCTTTACAACATGTATCAAAAAGAATCATAAAATGCAACGAGAGTAAAGAGAGGGATTGTAAAATTTTATTTCCTGATAATTATCATGAAACTACATAATTAAGAATTTCTTCAAAATATTCATCACAGGATCACTTATTTATTTCTTTTAAGAAATATAATGAAAATATCATCAATACTTTAATATTTTTTGGTTATCTGTAGTTGTTTAATATTTTTTTTGTAAATTGTATTAGTAAACTGGTGAACAATTTTTACTAGGGTATTATTACTTTAGAGTTTAAAGTACGATTTTTGTATTTGCTGATGTTCTATAAAATTTCATGTTAAGCAAATAAATTTTTAAACAAGTTTTTGTCCAATTTTTTTTTAATTTCAGAAAAATAACACTGAGAGCACAAAAACAAACAAAGCTGAAGCGGAATCTATTGTAATCGAAAGTGAGGAGGAGATAGATGAAGTACTATATTTAAATCACAAACCATTGTCCATATAATTTTTAAACTTATCTTTTAATTATAGATTAACAAAACAAAACAACAAGTATCAGTTATTGTCCATACATCCAATGTTGTTTCGAACCAGAGTAACTGTGATTCACCAGTTGTTTTAAATACACTTAAGAAAAACGATCCCAATTCGGCAAATATACAGGTTTGTGATTATTATCTTATTTATCCAACAATATCTAATAATAACTTAAATTTTAAACAAAACAAATTACACTCATAAACAAAACGTCGTTCAATATATATTTTCTCGTAACTGCTGCTAGTTACATTATCTTGCGTATAATAAATATGAAGTATTAAGGCGGATTGTCCTTCGAAATTTAACTTATACTAAAAAGATATATATTTTCTACCATATTGTGACGCTTATGGATTACGATTTAACAAAAAAAACATTGTTCTGGGCAATACTCTATGGAGAAAATAGTACCACTAAACACATGAAAAAGTATTTGGAGATGGCAATAACAAAATAAAACACAACAGGAAACTGTAATTTTTTGCTTATAGGAGAATAAAATAAAACTAGTTTGTGGTAGAGTAGGTAAATAAACAGATTAAAAAGAATAGATATAGTTCACACCTGCGTGTGAACTTATGAAGAGCGTGTTATTATGTTTTTGTTGTTTATGGTCGGTTGGTGTTGTAGAATTTTGTAGAGATGTTGCTATTGTTTGGTATATTAGACGTCTCGTTAGCAGCAATACATGTGGGCTATTATTTTGAAAATGTACATCGAAAAAAAAACAACTATTTTTTAAAAATCTGAAATTTTGATATTTTTTTGGTATTGACGAAAGGAAAAAAGTAATTTCTGCTTTTATTTTTTGTGTACTCTGAATCGGAGTTATGCGCAGTTGAATTTTGAGGCTTTTTCACGTAGTTTTGGTAATGGTGTCAATGTTTTGTGAATAGGTGCCACAAATTTCATCCGACTTAAGTATATTTTTGCAAGTAAAAAGCAAAATAATTGAAATAAGTAAGCTTAAAATTAATAACTTTTCTCTTTTCCGCTAGGCGGCGCGTAAAACCTTGGTTTACTTCAAAGCTCATATCTCAAAAAGTAGGCTTTTTTTTTTGTTTTTCACAAATTTTAAAGTAAACATATGCAGCTATGAAATTGAGAAATAAAAAGTCAGCAATTCAATATGGATTTTTTCTTACGATTTTTTAAAGTTTGGTATATGAAAAATTCACATGTGTTTTTTTATTAAGTTAATAATCCTGTACTAAATGTGGATCTAATAAATTAAACATTTCATATTTTAACACCTGCAATAAATTTTAACCATTTTCTGTGTATTTCTGATTGAGAAACAGGTTTTTATTCAGAATAAGAATTGGAGATCCCAATGATCGAAGATTTTGTTATAATTTCAACATCACCAACACTAACATTAGAAAAAAACATTAAAAAAATATTTTTTCTATAAACATTATAATTTAATCAATATTATAAATAAATACATTAAAAAATTAATTTATATATTTTTTTTTGCCTTTAAATTGAAATATTTATGATCATCAGAAAAAGAAAACATTTTGGCAATTATTTTATCGGGTGTAGTGTTATCCGGTAAAAAACAGTGGAATCCTTGAGTTCCACTTATGGTTTTAATGTCCGAAAACCGTTTTAAACCCGAAAGAAATTGTTCCTGTAGTTCGATATCTTCTGAAGACACATATGAAAACTTCATAACGTGGTTTTTTTTTTCGACCAAATTTCCGCCCATTCAAACAATTCCCTTGCTGTTGATATTTTTTCTCCTCTAAGCGAAGCTCTCCGGGCTTCTCTTTTAAGTGTTCCTCCAATCCTCTCGGATGGACCCTTTCCGTGGGCAGTTGCAAAGAAATGCCATTCTGCAGGTATTTTAAAATCATCAATATGTTTGCAGAGATTTATGAAATTCTTCTTATTTTTATATTGAGCTGCTGAACCATCAGTAAAATATAAAATTTTTTTGATACTTGGATATATTTCTTGCTGTTTTTCAATGAATTCAATACACCTTTCCTGGTATTTATGAACTGCAACTGTGTTATGCATTAAATGATCAGATATAATGACAAAAGATAAGACCTCTAGTTTATCATTACATGATTTGTAGTAAACTACGATTGGGTGGATTGTGGCTTGAACTTTATTGAAATGTGCAGCTTGTATCTCATTCTGCGTTATCATTGAATAGTTTTCTGAAAAATCCATAATAAATACGTATTCGCCGTGACGTAAGTTTTGTTTCGTATCCTTAAGAAACTTTGATTGCTGCCTTGCGATGAAATCATGAATTTTTAATTTGTCTACCGATGTATGTACTAAATCTTCTAAAAATTCTTCCTTATTTTTTTCCATGCGTTCTAACGAATATCTATCTTGCATTAACCATTTCTCATAATGTATTTCTTCGTAAAATTCAAGAGATTCCAAAATTGTTTCTGTGTAAGCTTCCACGATATTTTTACAATCATTGCATATATTTGTTGCATAATCCACTGTATTATTAGAACAACTCAGTTTCTTAAGCAGATCTTTTTCATTTTTTACTAAATTTAAGAGCGGCTTACACATTAAACGTACATTTTCATGTACAATGCATATACAGACATTGTGTGTTCCGGTAGGTCCGGCTAAAATACATTCCTTCGGTCGCAACGTAGTGAACTTTGAGAAGCTGATTTTGACATCTTTGTTTTCTTTCAAGAACATTTCGTAGATGTCGGTGAGGGTCCATAACACCAACCGCTTTGATTTCCTAATTTTTGTTGATCCTTCTGTAATAGTAACAGCATCTTTAAGGCCAGGCATTGTTCTACTAATTTCCTCTGATAAGAAGTATGTTTGAATTTGTTGTACTATATTTTGTGGCAAACTCTGCACTTGTTTGCTTTGAGGCCAACTGTAAGGACCTACTGTTTCCAACAGATCCATGGCGAATTCTACCAGTCGTCTTGATGCATTAAATTCATCCTGGATACGTTGATTTGACCAAAATTTACGTGGTAGAGTTGTCAACAAAAACACTTGTTTTGATTTAGTGCTGGCATCTTTGAATTCTTTTTTAAGGTTCATAAGCCATGATGTATACTCACATTCCTCCTTTGGTGATAACACTTTAACTGAATCTACTTGAAATATTCTTTGACTTATTGCCGATGTGACACTTGCAATTTTTTTATAACTTCTTGTTGTAATATGTTTTTGTTTGATAGGAGATTCGGCTAACCTTCCAAGAACATTATCTTCTAAAATGTCATTAAGTAGTTCAGGAACTGGTGGAGATATAGTATCAACCGAAACTGGTGATGGATCTAAAGATGCTGGAGGTATTTGAATATTTTCGTTCGTTGGAACATTTTCAACATCCAGATTTATAGAAATAATTTCACTATCGATAGTTTCCGAACATGAAAGCTGCTGTATAGAAAATATTAGTTGCATATGAATTTTTATTCATTTTAATAAAATAATTAAATTTACCTTATTTTTATAGATATAAGTGCGACATGTTTCACATATAAACTGGTCATCACGCAAAGTAAAATTTAGGGTCGCAGCTTTTTGAATAACAGCTGGTGTGACCAGTTTCACATTTTTTGATGTCCGCTGATGATTTTTGAGACCGTACAAGTTACAGCACAATTTGAGAGGCATTTCTATTATTATCTTTTCTAAACGTTATGTCTTCTACATATTTTGGAATATAATTGATTATAAGGCAACCCAATCAATATATATATATACCCTTGAAATAGTTTTGACATAGGTAGAATCAGGTAAAATTAGGTAGGTACAATTTAATATATTTTGATTGGATGCAAGTATGATTTGGTCAAAAACCGTTTGTGGGCGTCATTAGAAATTTTAAATGTTAAAATTATGAGTCTCTAATGAGATTTTAATTAGTAAAAAGGGGCTGAATAGACATTTTTTAAAATGAATAAACATTTTACACACCCTTTTAATAATTTAAATTCCTTTATTTTACCACTGAACTTAAATTAATTTTTTAATAAGTTTTTAACCATTTAACCGCACAGAAAATGGTTCAAATTTATTGCAGGTGTTAAAATATGAAATGTTTAATTTATTAGATCCACATTTAGTACAGGATTATTAACTTAATAAAAAAACACATGTGAATTTTTCATATACTAAACTTTAAAAAATCGTAAGAAAAAATCCATATTGAATTGCTGACTTTTTATTTCTCAATTTCATAGCTGCATATGTTTAGTTTAAAATTTGTGAAAAACAAAAAAAAAAAAACCTACTTTTTGAGATATGAGCTTTGAAGTAAACCAAGGTTTTACGCGCCGCCTAGCGGAAAAGAGAAAAGTTATTAATTTTAAACTTACTTATTTCAATTAATCAATTATTTTGCTTTTTACTTGCAAAAATATACTTAAGTCGGATGAAATTTGTGGCACCTATTCACAAAACATTGCCACCATTACCAAAAATTACATGAAAAAGCCTCAAAATTCAACCGCGCATAACTCCGATTCAGAGTACTAAAAAAATAAAAGCAGAAATTACATTTTTCCTTTCGTCAATGCCAACAATATATCAAAATTTTAGATTTTTTAAAAATCAAAAATTTAAAAATCAACAAAAAAATGTACGTTTTCAAAATAATAGCCCATGTGACTTTTTAATTATCAGTGATATATTCGAGTTTTAACTTAGTGGTGATACAATTTAGTCATAATAATTATACAATGAGCGTGTTCGGTACAGGTATATGATACAAAAAATCACGTTATTAAACGTCAAAGTTGTTTGCTACTAATTTCACTTCGTTGAATATTACGTCAAACCGGACCGAACAGCCAAAAAAACAAAATGTATTTATAAGTCAAACTTTAGACGTTACTTTTATTACAATTAATTTATTCACAAACGATAAATTTAACCCGAAAACACAAATCAAATTTATCAAGAATAGTTATCACAAAAATGTAAGCATAAATAAAACAAAACCAAATGCGTAAAGAACCAAATAAAATAGTTTTATTGACATCTAAATTCAAAATATTTTGACATTTAAACGCAAGAAAAAAATTGATTTTTTTCGTGAGAAATGGCCGCGTTTATACTATTTTTAGTACAGAAAAATCATGATTTTTTTATCAGATTGTATGTACCGAACACTAGGAATGTGAATAAAATAATAGTACAAGATAGATTATTATAATTGAAATATTGTGAAACAAGAACTATTAGGAGAAATTATAAAAGAAGAAATATTTTGTAAAAAGATAAAGTTTTCAACGAATAAAATTTATTACATATAAAAAATTCGTTGCTTTAATTTCCTGATCTAAAGATCGAACCGAATATAAGTAACTCCGTCAAAATTTTACAACATTAAAAAATTAAACTAAAGTTTTGTGACAGTAATTTTAGAAGTGTTTCGATCTTATGATTTCTGTTAAAACGGTCGAGATTAGTCGAGAATTGAAAATTATTAGATGCTCGAGTTTTTTCGTTATAGCCAAACCGACTTTTTGTATTGTCACTAACGATAATTACTGAAACTTCTGTGGAAAGATTATCAACATCGTTCAAACCACAATAATTTTGTGATGAAATCTGACTGTGCCTTAAGTTTGACAGCCTTATTTTACATTTGCCTACCTCCAACCCTAACATGAGTTCTTCAGTGTTATTGTACATTTCAGTTTGTATTTTGTAATTTCTAATGGGACTGAGAATTGCGTGCCTAGTTTTGTTCTAGCTAAACTCAGCCATTAGATAAAATCGCCTTTCAATACCTATGTTTTAAGTCACATAAATTTCGTGCACAATTATTTATATTGTTTTGACTTTTGAATACTGAACGAAACTGGCTAAAATTTAGACTGTAGCTCCTATTTTATGAATATTTGTATTGCTAATTTTTTTTTATCTCACGCATAAAATAAACGAATTTAGCCAATTTAATTTACCAACGAAAACGTCTAAAAAATATTGATATCTTGTATTTTTATTTTTTATTTTAGAATAACACATCAAATGTCACATTAGGAAAAATAATAGAGGCAACCGTTTCTGAACACATAAAAAATAGTAACAACGAAATTGATGATTTTTTACAAAAGGTAACTAGAATACTTCTAGTAATATCACATAAATAACCGATATTAATTTTAAAAAATGTGTTTGTAGATTAAGGATAAAATGGCAGAAAAGATTAATAAAAAGAAAAATGAATCCAAACAGTTAACAGATACAACATCTCCTAGTTCAAATAAGGTAAATTGTTGTCAAATGTAAATGAAAAATAACTACACGAACAAACCATACGTTTTTAGTATTCATTACAGTTTTCAAAATCAAAATGTTTTAGCGAACGACCATATCAGTTGATTATCCCTACACCTATCCAGCGTTGGTTAAAAACACTGTTTTAAAAAAAAAACAAAAAAAACTGTTTTTTTTGTTTAAAACGCGTTTTTTATTGTTTAAAACAGTTTTTTTATAAGCTTTTGTTTTAGAATGTAATGATAAAGTACATGTCATTCTCATGATCCGTTTAATAATTTTTTTTGGTTATTTGATGAATTATTACAATAATAATTCATCCAATCAATAGATCAATTTTTTTATGATTTAGTTATACTTATTTTAACTTTATTTTGATATTTTGACCCTTATTTGGGGTCCTCATCAGCACTACAATAGTAAAACAATTAAAATTAAAAATAGGCTAATAATTACACAAATTAAAATCCTTACCACATCAACGACATCTAACAATATAAAAAAAACTAGAAAATACAAAATATAAAATGACAAGATATTATATCATGACTAAAATTAAAAATCGATCTAGTTGGTAGAACAATTACATTAGGTGCGTTCGATTTGACTGAAACAACTGAAAAAACAACAACAATTCCATTTAATTTTTCAATTGCTTCAGTTGTTTCAGTCAAATCGAACACGGCTATTAACTACAATAATCTGAATTGGATTGAGTCTAAAATAAAATAAAAAACATGTTAACATATTTGTTTGACACTTGTTTTTTACGCACGTTAATATAAATTTTTAAAAAAATAAAAGATTAAATTTTATTTTTATGATTACTCTATATATTTCGTCTTTTTAGGACATCCTCAGGAGTAATCCTGAGGATGTCCTAAAAAGACGAAATATATAGAGAAAACATAAAAATAAAATTCAATCTTTTATTTTTTAAAAATTTATATTAACGTGCGTAAAAAACAAGTGTCAAACATATATGTTATTCAACGAATTACGCCAAGAGCCTACGGCAAAAAGTGTAAGCTATAAAAAACATATTAGTTAGCTAAGTAATGACGTTCAATATGTAGATGTCGCATTGATCGACGATCGAGTAACTTGATTATGACAATCGAATTGAAATGAAATGAAATGAAAGTTTATTATTTGATATGCTGCAGTAATTGCGCATAAACTGGATTGATATTATCCATATCAGATCTTAGATTAACAGCCAAATCTTTATTTTTATATATATATATATATATATATATATATATATATATATATATATATATATATATATATATATATATATATATATATATATATATATATATATATATATATATATATATATATATATATACATATATATATATATATATATATATATATATATATATATATATATATATATATATATATAATACAGAGTAAAACAACGTCTTTTTTCACTTCAAAACTTTTTATTGTAACACCAAATATTTTCTGTCTCTAAGAGACCTTCTTCTTGGGTTAATTGTTTTCTAAA
>OY856188.1:84798350-84799439 GCA_963693315.1 Diogma glabrata | reverse complement strand
GCTTTGAATTTTCTCGACTTTTCCATCGAATGCCGTTGACATTTGTAGAAGTTTCTCATCCAAATGTTGATGTATCCAATTTCAACTCATTTATTGCTGGTTCATCTCATCCTTATTTGCAGCAAGTGTTGCAGTAATCTCTTCGTTATTAGCAGCAATGTTATTGTTGACTGTTTCCAGCTGTTGATTGATGTTACAGCTAATTTTCTTCCTTTGTGGTAGCCATTTGTTGATTGATGTTACTGATTTCTTCCTTAGTTGCAGCCATTTTATTGTTGACTTTCTCCAGCTGTTGATTGATGTTGCAGCTTTGTTGATCAAATTTTTGATTCATCTCGTCTTTATTGGCAACCATCTGTTGACTGATGTTCAAACTCATCTGTTGCATCATAGCCATTAACTGCATAAAATCGCAGTTTGCAGGTGGCAATGTGGTAGTTGTTTCCGCAACAGAACTTTTCTCTTCATCAACTGCTACTGCATCATTATTTGTCGTGACTCTTACAAACTGGTAACTTTCCACTTCTATTCCACTGGCTTCCAAAGCTTCTCGAAGCCGAATCATTATTCAGTTTTGTTTCCACTTGTTGACAATCCACGTTGTTCTAGTTCTTTCTTTACTCAAGAACCTTCAATTCACTTATAAAACCATTATTAACAGCTAACTAATCCGCCGAATGTCACCAATGTTACGTTTTTCTTAACCTCCCTTCGAATTGGCCTTACTCTCAATTCGATAAACACAATCCCTAATCTCTTCCTGAGTTCGATCACTGATTAGTAAGCACAAACACCAGGTTTTAATAAGTATTCAACACCTTAATTGTTTCACAACAACAGGAAAACAATACAGCAAAACAATATTCCTAACTAGAATATTCTTTCAACAGCTTCAGAAACTCCAACGGTTTATTGTAGAAATTTCCAGTAATAACAGCGTTAAAATAATACACAAATTATTTCTAATCAATAACACTTATAACTTTATTCACTAATTTAAAATCACTTTTATAATTTTAACTTCACACATCGCAGGTTTAAAATAAACTAATTAAAAACTACAAGAATCATTTTCCTTATATACCTTCT
>OY856188.1:84743350-84793350 GCA_963693315.1 Diogma glabrata | reverse complement strand
TCAACAGTTAAATACAGTAAATTTGAACATGAATCAAAAACTGGATGATGTAAATACAAACATGGCTACCACTAAGCAAGAAATTAGCTGTAACATCAATCAACAAATGGCTGCAACTAAGGAAGAAATCAGTAACATCAATCAACAATTGGCTGCTAACAAAGAAGAAATTAGTGAAACAATCAGCCAGCAATTAGCTTTAAATCGCGATGAAGTAAAGCAAATTATGGATGAGAAACTTCTCCAAATCTCGACGGCATTTGATGGAAAGGCCGAGAAGATTCAAAGTGAAATTCAAGATTTTGAGCATAAGGTTTTATCGAAAGTTGATGATTTCGAAAAACGGTTGCAGGATGTTGAAACAGCTAAAGTTACTTCACAGGTGGTACAACAGATAGCAAATATTAAATTAAAACCACCGTCATACGATGGAACAACATCGTTCGGCATCTTCAAGTTCCAGTTCGAGACTGCAGCAGATCAACAAAATGTTTGGAACGCCGAAAATCGTCTTGCTGCATTGATAGTTGCACTTAAAGGGGAAGCAGCTGAAGCACTACAGGCAGTACCAGAAAACGACCGCAAACGTTATGCTGAAGTAATGAATGCATTGGAACGTAAATATGGTAGCGACCATAAAAAGGAGTTATACAGAATTGAGCTAAAAGGTCGCTTGCAACGAAATGGTGAATCTCTACAGGATTATTCCTCGGCTGTAGAGCGGCTTGTTCATTTAGCACACTCAAATACACCACCATATTTCATGGAGAAAATGAAGATCGAGGCCTTCATTGATGGTATCCGAGATCCAGAAACCAGGATCAAAGTAATGACTACACCTAAGGCGACTTTCCATGAAACTGTCGCATACGCAATGCAATATGAGATGGTACAGAGGATGTGTGTGCCATCTGGTGGATGCAGAAAAAGGAATGTAGAGGGGAACATCAAAGGGGAAGTTTTGGCACACAGAGATAGAAGCGACATCAGATGCTGGGTATGTGATGAAGAGGGTCACATGGCACGGGAGTGCAAGACAAACGGGGAAGCAGACAGATTGTCGTCTTCTGTGAAGAACAGAGGAGCCGAAGAAATGGAGCACTTAGGGTTCAGGAGCAGCAGTAGAAAACTCCTGTGCTGGATATGTAGGAAATCGGGCCATATCTCACAGGACTGCTGGAACAGGAAGCGTGATAGATCTTCGTCTCCTATTCAACGGAAGCCTGTTGAAGGTGCAACTGTAAAGCCAAAAAGTGAGGAGAATGCAGCCTGCATTCCAATTTCAAGAATTGCGGTAAATGGTGAAAGCTTGGGTATCAACGGACAACTTGAAGGCAAAGGTTGCTTCATGACACTGGATACAGGTTCAGCTCGAACATTCGTTCGCAAAGGTTTAATTGACGGTGTTTTGGAACCATCAGATGGATTGAAACTCCAAACAGTAACTGGAGAATGCGCTGAAATAAAAGGTAAAAGAATCGCTGAAATAAAATTGGGAAATAACTGCTATCAACAAGAGGTGCTAGTGGCAGACATTATGGATGAAGTCATTTTGGGGATGGACTTCATGAAGGCGAATGAGTTAGTCTTCGATTTTGGATGTGGGATCCTAAAGGTTAATAATGTTCAGATGCCACTACTTGTGAATGAGGCAGAGTCAACAGATATTGGCAGCGATGAGGAACTACGCAGTGCAGAGAAAAATCCAGCACTATCCAAACAGATGAGGGAAAGAAACGTCAATCGACGCAGACGTTTGAACAAACGCCGAAAGTTAAAAAGGAAACAAGTTCCGGTCCATTGCGAAGAGAGCAATGTAAATGAAGTGGTTCAAATAGCGTCAAATGGAAACGAATCGCAGCTGAAAATGAGAATGGTTCGGAGACATGGCAATGTGAAACACTCAAAGGGAAAAGATAAGGAGGGCTTTAGAGATAATGAGAATCCATACTTATCACGGTGGGCGGACATAGAACAAAGTAATGGCCAAGGACTTAGAAAGGGACCAGAAGCAATTCTAAACCGCCTGGGCAATAGAAAAAGAAAAAAAAAATGTTTGGATTCAACAATTGGACGAGAGATCTAGATCCTGTTCGGGACGAACAGGCTTAAGTGGAGGGTAATGTTACGATTTAGAAAAATCTAGACGATTACGGTCACTTCCAGGAAAATAAAATCAACAAAACACAACAATCAAATTAATGAAATGAATATTGTTGTTGTTGTCTCTTCTTAGAAATAGGGTCAACATAAACGATTTTATGAATCAAATCAACATAACGTAAAATAATCGAATATTCTAATATTTTCTCAAGGTTTCTGGAAAGTGATGTCGAATTATCTAGAAGTATTGCAGAAGGTATATAAGAAAATTGCTTCTTGTAGTTTTTAATTAGTTTATTTTAGACCTGCGACAGTAAAGTGGAATTAGTTTATTTTAAACCTGCGATAGTGAAGTTAAAATTATAAAAGTGATCTTTAAATTTGTGAATAAAGTTTTAAGTTTTATTGAGTAGAAATATTTTGTGTATTATTTTCAACGTTGTGAACTGGAAATTTCTACAATCAACCGTTGGAGTTTCTGAAGCTGTTGAAAGAATATTCTAGTTAGGAATATTGTATGCTGTATTGTTTTCCTGTTGTTGTGACACAATTAAGGTGTTGAATTCTTAATAAAACCTGGTGTTTGTGCTTACTAATCAGTGATCGAACTCAGGAAGAGATTGGGAATTACGTTTATCGAATTGAGAGTAAGGCCAATTCGAAGGAAGCTAAGAAAAACGTAACAATATATATATATATATATATATATATATATATATATATATATATATATATATATATATATATATATATATATATATATATATATATATATATATATATATATATATATATATATATATATATATATATATATATATATATATATATATATTTTGGATTTTTTTTTTTTTTTTAAAACGAGCTTATTTTGGTCAAATTTTTCTTTTTATTATTTCAACTTATTCATTCTTGTCAATATTTCGGCATATGCCATTATCATAGACCTAACAATAATTTTAAAATATTAATATTACATATTTTGAACGATATTAGTAAAAAAAAATGATATTCCTACTTATTAACTACACAACATATACAACTACATTTACTATAAATAAACAGTGGAACTTACATTACTTGAAGTTATTATACTCTCGTCATTGTTTTTTAAAAACACAAAAATAAACATACACATAAACTAAAAGAATTTACTAGTCTAATTTAATCAACAAAACACTTAACTATTATAATAAATAAATTTATGCTAGTTGTTTAAAATATAAATAAAAATAAAAATGGACAATACGCCACAGAACAATTGACTATGTAGGTCTCGTTGTACAAAAATAACCAGTATCAAACAATTAATTGATTTCCCCAGTTTGAATTAGTATTGGTTTTAAGAATTCGTTATCAATGCAGAATACAAAAATACAATGACAACGAGTTCAATGACATTTATTATCTTCTCTACTTTTCTGATTTATATTCTTCCACATTTATATTCTTCCTTCTGTTAAACAATGAATTTTTCATTAACAAGTGCATTCAGACATAGCAACACAGCGAAGTAATGTAACGGTGTCAAAGATGCTGAATATGTGTGTTGAATTTGGTTTTTGCATCACAATTGATGGTCAAAAATAAAATCTAAATGATGTCGTAACTGTTTCCAAATTTGATCTTATTCGCTAAGGTTGCGTTCATTTGTCCAAAGCATTTGCGACCGCTCTTAAAATTTGATAAAGTTCCTCAGACTATTTTATTAAGTTTATGTTAAGTATCTGGTAAAAAATGTTAATATATGAATGATGTTAAATACGTAACCTAATTTTACAAATCGAAGGTTCCTTTTGACCCACAGCAATAGCACATATTGACCACTATTTAGCAATTAAACAAATTGCACTTGCTCCCCCATTGAACATCTGTCGGCAATCGAATAACAGATCCTCCAGCACTGTTGTACCAATATTTTGGCTAGTATTGACATACGAGTTAACGTGAGATATCATATACCACTGGCAATAGTAGTGAGATATCACTACCTAGTCAACCCTTAATTTTATCTATGAAGTATTCCTTGATGGCAGGTTATTGCTTGCTTGAAGAATCGACCTTTCATATAACTCTATGTGTGGGCTTTTTGATAATTGAGGAAGACAGTGTGTCACATGATCAAGGAACATACCGTACTAGCTAGATTATTGACAACCCGTTTTTAATTTTGTCACTGCAAATTTTCAAAACAAATTTGGTTTTTTGTCTTATTTTCTGTGTCCTATCATGAAATATTGGGCTATGTCATATTTTATATGTGATAGGATTTATTGTTTAGTTATTCCATCTTTTAAAAATATATAAAAACAAACAAAAAATATAAAGATTTGCGTTCATCACTACCTTAGAACGTATTTTTTATTCGCCTATATATTAAAGTGTTACTTTATTACTGTGATTTGCGGCTTTAAAGTATCACTTTTCAGCTATTTATTTTGTCGTCATAGCTACGTCCAAAAAAGTAAAAAGCATTTGTATTTGTTTAAATTCTATGAAAAATAAATTTTTTTATCAAAGCAACCCGCAAATTCAAAATTTCATTATCCAATTAAAATAGATGTTATCATTTGTTTTCATAGAATTTGGAAAAAATAATAAATATTTTTTCAAAGGTTACTTGTTCCACATATTTTGATTTTAAAATTTATGAAAATTTGTAATTTTAATTTAGAATAAACAACTTTTCTTAAAATATTTTGCTTGCGGCGAATAAAAAATAGTATATGATGCACGGACGTAAGCTATTTTGGACTTAATGTGGGTGCAAATCTCGGCTAGCGCCTCGATTTGCAAACTCCACATCCGTCCAAAATCTTTAGCTTTACGTCCTAGCATCATAATGTACTATTATTAACAAAAAAACATATGATAGCTTTGAAAAAAGTTTTAAAATTTTAATGACGTTTAATGTGCTAAAAGGTGCTTTAAGGTGGTAAAATTTATTAACAACGATAAAACACGAGTGTACAACAGCTCTATTGGATAGCAAATAAGTAACATTGCAATATTTAAAAAACAGAATTTTTGTTTAAAACATTGTTTAAAGAAAAAAACAATTAGTTTTAAACGCTGTCTTAAACAGTGTTTAAAACAAAAGTGTTTAAAAAAAACCAACTCTGCACCTATCACCACTATCACCTACACTACTAAGTTGACTTCGTCGGTGGATAAAATATTAACGAAAAAAATCAGTACATGCTTATGATTCTGAATGAAAAAAAAGCATTCAAATAATACACAACGGAACTTCACAAACAAACTAACCGTGCATTTTCCGCTTACTCCAGTCCCTGCTATTGACATATGAGTGAACGTTAGATATCAAATACTACTGTCAATAGCAGTGAGATGTTACTAGCAAAGGTGATATCTTAGGGTTACTGGAGATGAACTCTTCAGTCAACGGTACCCTCAATCTTAGTTATGTCATATTTTTTTGATGATTATACGCTATTCGCAGAAACGAGGCTTCATATAACTCTATATCCTCATTGATTAAAGCCCAGATATAGGTTTTAATCAATGAGGAAGAAAGTTCGTCACATGATCAAGGCGTATGCCACTAGCTGGATTATTGGCAACTCCATTTTTGTTTTGTTCCTGCATACTTTCAAAAACCTCTTATTTTATTTTTTATTTTCTTCATCCTATCATGAAATATTGGCCTATGTCATATTTTATATTGTGATAGGATTTATTGTTCACTTATCTATTCTTTAAAAAATTGCTAGGACGCATGTTGCGGGACCTAGATCTTGTAACGTTCTACGACTGTCCAAGATCATGGTATTGGTTATCTAAAAGATAACCACATCGAACTTTGTATTTTTTTTTTACGTTAACAGAATCTCTAAATTGGTTGTGCGGTGGGCAGCACATTTCCTGGCTAGGTAGCAGTCGCTGAGGTGGGTTCTATCCACCGTCCAATTTAGAGCTAGAATGTGCTGCAGGTGTTGAAAAGCAGATGAAATGCAGAATTAGACTATTGTTTCTAATAAATGAAAATTAACTTTTTGAACTAATGCTAAATGAAAAAAAAAAACAGATTTATTATTTGTACCAACTAACCACTTTGATTTGATAAATGTCCAGCCGATAAGATGATCTGGTTTTGATGATCACCTGTTCATACCCTCCCATGCCATATTTGATCTTCCTCAAGAGAGGAAACTCCCATTCCTGAAATGAACCTTGAAGAACCTAAATCACTCAAGATTTTGCTTAGCTCATATTTTCATGTATTTCACTTATTTAACAAAAGCCATCGTTGGTTCAAGCACAACAATTTGAAAAAAAAACAACACTTATGCATTTGCCACACTAAATTTTCACCTATATAAAAAAAATTGATCCACCGGTTGAACAAAACATGTATTGTACAAACAAAATATTTATTAAAGCACGGTATATATATATATATATATATATATATATATATATATATATATATATATATATATATATATATATATATATATATATATATATATATATATATATATATATATATATATATATAAAATAAATTAGCCTTGAATAAGGTCATGAAAACAATGCGTTTCAATATAAATGCAAACAATTAAATAAATTATTAAATAAAAATAAACGATTTATAAATGTATGATTATACCAATAATTATAATAGAAAAAATAATTTATATTATGTTATTATATTATTTATATTACAGATAACATCCTTCCTAAAACCATGGTTTGACCTCTTAATGCTAATTTATTTACTGTAATATGACTAAAATTATTCTTAAAACTAACGTTTAAAATTTGCAGTGTAAATGTCCAAAACTTCTGAAAAGTATGGAAGTTTTCCTTCTAATCTTATTAGTTACTATTTTCCTTTTTATTACTAATATTAGTTTCAACTTTCAATTGATCCTTCTTTTTCTTAACAGACTATTAAAAGCTCAATTATTTTATTAATTTTATATGTGCAGCTATTTTTGTAATAGAAATGATTGATGCAAAATCGATTGATGATACAAAATCGAGGAATTTTGAATTTTTATAAAACAAATTTAAGTTTTTTATTGCCAAGAAGCACCGCGTTTTATTTTAAATCGTTTAAATGCCTTACCTTTTTATGTAAGACACAGAACTTCTTTTATAGACTTACGTGTCCGTAACTATACAACAATTTCTATGTCGCGGTCGTCGTGCTTCGCGTGGACTTCTAGGTTATAGAAAAAAAATGAGAACGCGGTTTATAAACAGGAATTTAAATTTTAACCAGAGAAATACTTGGTTGGAAAAGATACAATGTTACATACCTTGGCCAAAATAAATTTGATACACTTTGTTCTTTTTACACAACAAATATTTTTTGTATTTAATTAATCCGCAACAAATAATGAAAAACTTTAAATTAAACTGTTTTGTACTATTAGTAAAGTACCTTGCACAACCACATTTTTATTAAAACTAATTTCTTAATTTTAATAAATGATGCAGGTCATGGAAAATTCCAATCATCTCGATTTTGATCGATTTAAAACAATTTACAAAAACTCGAATTTTATGGCCAATAAAACAATAAAATGTTTTTGTTCAACAGATGGATCTTACAGTGCGTTGATGCAAAGTTTATAAAGCTAATAACAAAAAAATACAAATTACCATGAGATGAAATGGACATAGTTTTGGTAGACATGCAAATGCTACAATCTTCAAAGGTTTTTATGAGTTGTGACACATATTTTAGTACCTACTACCTACTAGACAATACATTTTGTTCAAAAATATCATCGGTAATATAACCTAGTTTATATTTTCGATTCACTATTTTGATTTTTTCGGTTTTTTTTATTTGGTTTCAACACCTATTGAAATTGAGTAGGAATAATGTTTTGGAAAACTAGTTCAGCGGTTTGAAACACGAACAATAACTTGAGAGTTGGGAACCGTTACAATTTCAGGGCTACCGGTAAAAATCTATAAAAACTCATATCTTGGAGTAGATATTTAAAAATTTCAAAACACAGTTTTTCAATACTAAATTGAAAGTGAAAAAAATCTACAAATTATAAAACCGCAAGTTAAAACTTATGTAATTTTTTATCATTTCAAAAATTACAGATTCAAACCGAAAAGAAACAAGGAACTGAAGTACTTAAACTTCTATTAAGCACGAAAAGAAGAAAAAGACACAATGGTGGCTCTACTGGTAATTTAAAAGAGAATGAGCATGATATTTTCAGTGAAACTTGCTTAGCATCTTGCTCCGACACATTATCCTGTTCGGAATCGGAAAACGAATTAAACAAGAAAAAACGAAATGTAAGTCAATTCAATTAAGTTTAAACTGTTTTGTAATATTTTATTATTTCAAAAATTACAGATTCAAACTGAAGAGAAACAAGGAACTGAAACATTGAAACTTTTATTAAGCACGAAAAGAAGAAAAAGACACAGTGGTGATTCTAGTGATAGTTTTATAGAGAATGAGGATTATATTTTTGACACATTATCCTGTTCGAATTCTGAAAACGAATTAAACAAAACAAAACACAGTGTAAGTTAATTCAATTAAGTTTAAATTGTTTATAGTTCTTAAATTCGGAATTAATTTCAATCATTTTTCGAATTAGAGTTCTTGGTATTTATACGATACGGGGCGTCTTTCTTAGTATTGGTCGAATATTTTTTTTTTTTTTTTTTCAAATTTAGAACCTCAAGTCAAAACTTATCTAATATTTTATCATTTCAAAAATAACAGATTCAAACCGAAAAGAAACAAAAGGCTGAAACACGGAAACATCTATTAAGGAAGAAAAGAAGGAAAACACGCCGTGGTGATTCTAGTGGTAATTTAAAAGAGAATGAGCATGATATTTTAAGTGAAATTTTCTCATCATCTTGCTCCGACACATTATTCTCGGAATCGGAAAACGAATTAAACAAGAAAAAACGAAGTGTAAGTCAATGCCATTTAGTTTAAATTGTTTATAGTTGTTGAATTTAGAATTAATTTAAAATTTCGAACCTCAAGTCAAAACTTATGTAATATTAAAATAAAACTATTTTACATAATACTAAAACAGTTGTTATTTTCCCTATTAATTGCGAAAATAACAAGTGTTTTATTTTTATAATAGTTTTATTTAATAATATTTCGCCAAGTGCCAACAGTAACCTCAATAAATATTATTATGCAATATTTTATCATTTCAGAATCATGTCAGAAAAAAACGCAGTAGTGATTCTAGTGGTAGTTTTATAGAGAATGAGCATGATCTTTTAAGCCGAACTTGCTCATCATCTTGCTCCGATACTTCCTGTTCAGATTCTGAAAACGAATTAAACAAGAAAAAACGAAGTGTAAGTCAATCCAATTATGTTTAAATTGTTTATACGCATAGTATGGGATTAATTTAAAATTTCAATCATTTTTCAAATTTTAGTTCTTGGTATTGATACGTTACAGTAAATCTTAGTGGCCGTCAAATAATTGTTTACCATATTTATTCTCTGTATTATAATGCATTGAGAATCAACTAACTCGCCAGTGATTTCGATAGTTTATTTTATGCGTTTCATACGCATATCTGGCTTGCATACTTTAAATGACTGTATGGTTCGGTATTTGCTTTTTATAAGCCGCTTATTAATAAATTTACGTACTATAAATGAAAATTGAATATTTCCAGTTTAAATATTTTGGAGTTTATATAAATCAGAACGGTGGTATTTTCTGTATCTATTTAATATTGTATGATCCAAAGTTGTTATATGTTTTTAGTATTTTTTGATCGTAATTTAAAGATGAAATTAACATGTTCAAAGTTCAAAAGACGATCACGTTAGGATTAGAAACAATTTCCAGTGTTATTGAAAAGAATGGCCGGAAATGTAAACATGGTTGTAACTTCTAACCTACACAAACTTAATCTAAATAAATGTTTCAGCTGTAATACCTTCACAAATGGAGTCTATGATTGAACTCATGGTTTAGATTAAGCGTAACGACTATTCAAGCGATACAGAATGTATATATACTTCTATAGTTGAAATTGTAGATGAAAAATGAAAAACTAGCCATTTTGAAATTTTTAACCAAAGAAACTAGCACCATTGAATTCGTAAATATTGTTACGTTTTTCAACCTTCCTTCGAATTGGCGTTATTCTCAATTTGATAAACGTAACTCCCAATCTCCTTCTGGGGAAAGCTAACACACCAGCAGCCAAATTCTGTAACTGTGAAGCGGTGAAGTGATAAATTTTTCATCACTTCACCGCAAAAATATCTAAGTGAGTGAAGTTTTAAAACTATAAAGTTAACATTAACTTTTTGTTTGGCAATAAAATGAAATCGTTTCTTTTGTTGTTATTGACATTATGTCAAAAAACACCACAACGTCAATGTGATTTGATTTTTTAAAACTGCATTTCTAAATTAAATACAGATTGATTTTTCAAATTTAATTTCTAAGATATTTATATATATATATTTAAATTTGTAAAAATTTACGTTTAAATTGTGCTAAACGTTAAAATAAACATTTAATTTTATGTAATTTTGACGTTTGACAGTACGGCACTCGCTATTAGATTTTTTAACGCTCAAATCGCATATAGAATCGCAAAAATGATAAAATGATAAAAATATAATGATAAAATCGAAATGAAAAAATTTTTAACACTTCACCACTTCACAGTTACAGAATTTGGCTGCAGGCTTCATTAAGTATTCAACACAGCTATTGTTACACAACAACAGGACAACAATACAGAAAGCAATATTCCTAACTAGAATGTTCTTTCGACAGATTCAGAAACTCCAATGGTTGATTGTAGAAATTTCTAGTATGAACTATGCACGATACAGCTATCGTTTATAATTAATTAATTAAAAAATACCAGCTTAAATACTAAATTCCGTACAATGTTGAAAAATCGATTAACCGATCGTTATTCTAAACATCTCAAATCAGATCAAATCAGTTATTCTAATCATCTCAACAATGAAATCATGTTCAAATCATCAAATAATGTTTATTTGTCACCTAGCTGTAAAAAAGGTTATAGAAAACAAATACAAAAAAATATTTTTGACCCTTCCAAGGAAAACATCAACAATTCTATGCGTTTTATAATCATTGATGATGACGATGATTATAAATTTGATTTCGTAATTTTGTACAGGTTGTGAAGGCTGTTAAATTGAATAGAATAATTTTCCAAATATTTATGACACTTTTGTACGTATATTAATTAGTTATAGTTGTTAGTATATAAAATAATGAAATGTTAGACGTTAATGGATTTAACTCACTACTAGTCTTCTTTCGTATGTTTCTTAAAGTTTTAATTTTGTTTAAATTACAGATTAAAAAAAAAACAGGATCAAGAACTAAAAGTGCACAACAAATAAGAAGGAAGAAACCCACATATAGTAGTTCTAACTCTAGTAATGATTCTTTGTCGTCGTGTTTCGATAGAGATTATTACAAAATTTTGAGAGCAAAACGACCCGTAAGTTTAAATATTTATTTCTGTAATTGGATAATAGCACATTAGGTTTAATAAAATATTATTGCAACTTGTTAAGACTTACTTTGAGAATCAAAAGTCATAGTTTTAATTCATAGGAATGTTTTATGTTGTTATATTGACCAAACACAATGTATTTTTCCCTGCGTTTGGAATGTGTAAAATAAACAGTCAATATTATACCACAGAAGCGCAAAATATCATTCTCTATAGCTTTTATAGAGACGGAGTACTTAATCTACTAACATGAAATAATTACATGGACTGTGTTTTTATCATTAATTTATTAAAAGAATTAATATATATTGTATCTTCTTATTTATTATAGAGGTTTAATGTGGATTCTCATGATGCATTATTATGTACATCTGATGAAACAGATATGGAAATATTTCGTTGTTTCATATGTTTTGAAAAATTTCAAAGAAAACGTCATTTAGAAGCTCATCTTAAAAATATACATGTTGTAGTACGTATTATAATTTCATTAAACAGTTTGTGCTTTTCTGGAATTATATTGATTTTCATATATATTTAGGGTCGTACAAAAAATCATAAGACTGACTACAATAACTCTATTGTTAATGAACAAAAATGCCAACTTCGAAATGATCCTGAAAAAGTTTTTGAGGACATTAATAATGAATCTGAAGAAGAGCCGATTCTAAGACATGAAACGCATTTAGAAGCTGATCAGAACCTATATTCATGTCATATTAGTGGATGTACTGAAGAGTTTACAATTCTATGGCAATTGCAAGATCATATTCTTTCCCACAAGTGGGTTCAAGTTTTTAAATGTATTTGGAATGGTTGTAACCAAACATTTCTAAAACCTGAATGTTTGACAGAACATATAAACCATCATTTTAAAGAAACTCTTTTTGATTGTAATAAGTGTAACATAAATTTTCCAACTAGTAAGGATTTGGAAAGCCATCAAAGACTGATACATTCGGTAAGTAAGATGATTATAATTATAATTTATTTATGATATGATCTTTTAATATTTTATTTAAGTTTTTGAGACTATAATTGTTTGACGAAATTTCGAAAACCTAGAGTTGAAAAATATTTTATTAGATTGACCTTTGTTGGAAATCAAAAACAAATATCGTTTTGATTGTAAGATTTGAAATTTTCTAGTAGCCCATTAAAGAAACATTTGTTTTATTTTGTTAACTTAAGACAAATATTTGAATTTTTTTTTCGAACAATATTGTTGCAAAAGATAATTTTAATATTTTCCAAAACATTTGATATTGTTCTTGTTCATAGCTGCCGCCAAATAAAATTAAAGTTATATTAATGAATTTCAAATCAACTTACAATGCAAACAGAATTTTAAATTTTTAAATAGTCTCTATCGTACATATCTGCTATTAACAGACTTTGATTTGATGAGGTCGACATAATATCCAGACTTAAAATAATTATCAAATCTATAATATTTAAACACTAATTTGATTGTGTTTTTAAATTACAGTTCCCTTCCTCGAACGATGCTTTACAGCAAAATGTAAAATTAAAAGCCAATGATGCCTCAAATTTGACAATAAAGGTAAGAAAAGTAATTAGACTAATTTAAATTAGTTATAACTTCCTTTTATTGATTTTATAATTTTTATAAAAATTATCTGTTGCAATCAAAAATTACTTTTATTTATTAAAATTAAAATTTTAAATTAGTTATGTATTATAAAAACATTGTAATTATTTGTTCCAGGGAGCAGAAGATTCAAGCATACAATCATTGAATATTTTTTATGACATAGACGAAAAAATTTTAGCAACAAAAATCGGAAACGAACTAGATAGTAAATGTGATGGCTATTCATAACATTTTTATTTGATAAATAGAATTGTAATATTTTTTAATATTATTGACTCGTATGTCAATAGGAGGGACAGGGACTCCCGGACCCTGCTATTGAAATACGAGTTCACATGAGATATCACATACCACTGGCAATTAGCAGTGCAGTGATTTGCAAATTTGCCTTTTACTCTCTTATTTTATTTTTATTTTATCTCCTAGCATGAAATATTAGCCTATGTCATATTTTGTAAGTGATGTGTTTAGTATTTAGTTATCCCTATTCTAAAAAAATTTAAAAAATCAAAAAGTGGCGTACATTAACACCTTAGAACTAGAGATTCTGATTTCTCGAACTTTTATGAATCTCGATTTTATCAACTATGCGAACTATGTATTTAAAAAAATAATGTTTTAATGTGAATAATGTTTTTTAAAAAATATGTAATGTTTCCGTTTTTATTTTCTTTTTTAAATCTTTTGTTTGCGTAATGTTTTTTTCTATAATTACGGTAAATACATTATTTTTTTAAAAACATAGTTCGCATAGTTTAGCTCAGGCGTATAGCGAGCGCGCCTAATTATTTGAATTTCTCGAGATTTTCGAGATTCTCGATAGTTATAAAAAATTATTTTAAACAAGAAATTGATTCATATTCATATTATGAAGTTATATTCCCGGGATTTCTTTAATTATTTTTTTATTTGTATATCCTCAATTAAACCCGTTTCTTGAATTGATATAAATATTTATTGTTAAAAAAGCATTTGACATTGTTATAAAAACAATAAACAAAAAGTAAAATATAATTTTAGCATACATTACTACGTTAAAATTAAAAAATTGTAAAATCTAGTACTAGATAGAGCTCATTGTTAATATAAAACTTGTTAATTAATTGTGTTAATTAATTTCATTGGTTATGAGTTTCATTGGTTTGAAGGTCAACAACTTTCAATTTTCGTAAAAGATGTAGTTATCAACGAAAACGATGTTTAAGGTAATAGATTATACGTGTGATTGGGCATGTTTTTCTTACTAATTTGCAGATGATGAATTGTCAGATAAATCTGATACAGAAAATGATGATTCAAGTTGATGTATCCCCAAATAGTTATCCATTAATTTTGTAAATTTGCAGTAGAGAATAGCTTGTGTAATAATAGTTCAAAAATGTCAAACCCAATAGCTATTATTCTGTTGAACTAGAATTCTAGAAAATAGCTGGTTAAAATAAATAATAGAAACGCAGTTATATTCCTGATGGGATACTAATTAACACTTGCTTTTATTTTAATTTTAAAAATTTCACCTTTACACCAACTATAAAAATTAATAAAACTTCTTGTTAAACCTTTAATTATTTTTTATTGTTTACACTTGATACCCAATGTTTATAATGATGCAAGTTTTTGTAACACTTGAAAATCTTGCTGTTGTTCTGCGCTCCTGGTTGAGTGAATCTGAAATTCTTAATAATTGGTTACCTACCTCACTTGATGAAATTATAACAGTTTTTGTAATTCTTCCTGAATAGTGTTCTTTATTGATTTCTTGAACAGTTGAATTTGAATAGGACTGACATTCAAAATCTCATGACTTATATACTAGAAGTTTAACTAAACTTAAGTTATTTGCAGATGATGAATTGTCAGATATAACTGATCCAGAAAATGATGACTCAAGTGATGTTTACAACAACTGCAGCGACCCATATTAGAATACTATTTCATACTCAAGACTAAAAGGAATTTGTTGAATATACTTTATTAAAATCTGTATATGATTCTATTAATTTTGTTATTTAAGTTTAATATTATATATTTTAATAGTCGTTCGAGTAGATCAGCTTGAATGTACGTGCAATAAAATGAATTTCCATTGAAAAAAGAAACTTCATTCAATATATGGTAATATTTATTGAGCGCGCCGTATTACAGAATTGCAACCTTTTATTTGCGACTGATGGCATTTGTTACAGAAATAAACTGACTGACTACATTTTTTGTGATTATAATAATATTCTTCACCTGTTTACTAAATTTCAGATTTTATAAAGTACTTGCACGATGTACCGTTTCTTTACAATTTCAACGCGTGACTGACGCGTTCGGTTACAGAATTTGAGTGACTGACGATCATAAAACTTATTTTTAATTAATATTCTGCTCTCAAACGAATTTTCAGGTTTTATAAAGTAGTTGCAAGATACATGGTTTTTTTACAACATTGGAGCCCCACGCACTCCAAACTCTAACGAATCCAGCTGACTGACTGAAGACTTCAAATCAGCCTTTATAAAGTGCTTGCAATTTTATGTCGCTCAGCTCTCGGACTATAGTATTTTCATATTTTAATTCAATAATAAATTGTCAGCTAAAAATTCATTTTGTTATAGAGCCTAATCGGCAAAAAATATTAAATCATTTATGGTGGTTTGTTAAATCTCGAGTTTCTCGTCAATATTTCTCGAGAAATGAGAATCTCGAAAATGTGGAAATGTTGTTTCTCGAGATTTTGAGAGCTCAAAATAACAAATCTTTCTCGAGAATCTCGAGACCGGATTTCTCGAGCAGAACCTCTACTTAGGATATTTTAATTCCTACTACACAACACATTTTATTAAAATAAAACTTTACATTTGGGTAACACTTTAAGTGAGATTGTATCTTCTAAATTTCTTTATTTTCACTCAAAGCAAATTTTATTTTTTCAAAAACAGTTTTTTTTTTAAATATAAATTTTGTTAAACAAGTTTCGGGTGCGAAAAACTTCACTTCAGGTTTTGTTTGTCCAATAAAAGATAAAACGCGATCACATGATTATTTAATACTTATGTATGGTCCAGTTTTGAATTATGAATAAGTCACTTTCTTAATTTAGATTTCTTTGGGCTATTTATTTGTTGTAACACATCATTTGTCTGTCAACGTCTTTAGGACAAGGTAAGCAGCAGCCTCTGTGGACTTTGATCATAATGATAAAACAGTAGGCAGTTTCTAATGTGTCTCCTAGGCGATAGTGTGTGCACCAATTGTTGGCATCAGTGGCCATGCTTATGACAATTTAGTTGGTTTGGACGAGCAAGTAAACTGCACTTTGATTTGACTGGTAGAACTCTAGTCTCTGCATGTAGATAGTCTTCGTGTGCCAATAATTGACAGTTGGTTTAAACACACAATGCAACATTATATGTTGTTTGTAATTTTTTCCATGACGTTTGACTTAGCTGTAATCCCAAAGCAGGTGGCGCATAGTTTATGATTGGGCGACAAATGACTTTGTATGTTGTGATATAGTTTCCTTATTTTTCCCCAAATTGTTGTCTGTTAGACGCAGAGGGCCGCGAAAAGTATTTCTAGAGCTTGAAAATATTACCAGATTTTTAGGGTTTCGTACTTTGAAAAAGTAAAAACGGTACCCTATTGGTGAGACTTCGTTGTCCGTCCGAATTTCTACCTATTCGAATTTCTCACAAACTACAGTTTTTTTCTACAGCCATAAAGTGTATTTGTCCACACATACTAAAAACAAAAAATGGCAAATATTTGTTTATATCTGTATTTTATAGACTTACCTAAGGAGATTGTAAAACAAAAGTTTTTTTTTTAAGGAATCGAGTTTGATTTAGAAAAATTGAAAAAAATGAAGCATTTCAAGATCAAAATACAATAAACTATCGTCTGTTTAGTTTTTGAGTTGTTACCAAAAATGTGAGTTTGTTTTCCTGCCGTCCCCTCCCTCCTCCCTCCCTAACTTCGAACTTTACAAAAGAAAAAAATTGAAAAAATTCACGGTTATAGAAAATATTGTAAAGATTAAAAACAAAATTGTGTTTTGACTGTTGATAATTGAAATGCAAATAACTCATAAAGAAATCAATAAAATTATTAAAAAATTCTGCGCCTATCTGGCATTTTAATTTATAATATTTTTATCTATAAGGACTAGGAGACCCGTTTTTCGATTGAATGATTTTTCGATGTAATGATTTATTCACTATATCAAAATTTTCGATGTTCTGATATATCGATACTATGATTTTTTATTCTATTTTATAAATTTCGATCATCTGATTTTTCGATTTTATGAACTAAATTTCCGATTATATGATTTTCGGTGATGTGATGCTTGGATTCGATCAATTCGACGAAATGAATTTTCGGTGATATGCTATTTCGATCTATGAATTTTTCAATTTCAAAACCATTCGATAGTATGAATTTCGGTGGTACTTTGGTCTACTGATTTTCGGTTTTAAAACATGATTCGATGATTTGATTTTCCGATGCTATGAAGCGGACGTGTGATATCTCATGAACGTATGTCAATAGCCGAGGTTTGAGTACGCTGAGTTGTCACACCCGTCGATCAAAAAGAAAAAACAATTTCAGATCAACAAAAACTGATACCTTCTTGCGGGCTATATCTCCAGAATAAAACAAGTCGCACATCCTATCTAATTTAAAGGCTATTTCAACGGTAAAAGTGGACACTGTTTTACTTAGCGTTTTTCATTATAAACCAGCTTACGTTTATCCATTCGATGAAACAAAAGCAATGAAAACAAAATTAAATGCATGGATTCAAAGTACCGAACCGTTTTGGTTTCAATGGTTCCAAAATTTTCTTAAATTGTTAAGGATAATTGTGAATTTGATAAAGAACATAGAAATTATTTAATTTAATGATATCCCAAAAACTAATTAAAAATTTTTATTTTTCAAATAATGCCCTTGATAACAGAAGACTTTGAAGTTTGAACATGATCTTTCTGATAAATAATATAATACCAAATTATTGCCCATGATGACACTTTGTTTAATTGAGAAAGGAAGTTTTGAATTAAATTTTGCAAGTATGCCTTTCAATGAAAAATAAAGATTTGTTTTTTTAAGTGTTGTGTTATAGGGTTTACAATACACTGAAAAAAAACTTTAGGTATTATTAACTAAAATCATAGTTGTCACTACTTAAGTTTTGGGTAATGAGAACCTTTTGTTATCATAAAAGAATAACTTTAGTTAATCAACAAAATTGAACAATGTGAAAAGTTTTCTTAATTCAGCAAAAATTTTGTTTCCATAACAAAAGAGTTTTCTTAACTTTCAGCGAACATTTTTTTTCTGTTAAATAAAGGTTAATTTAATAATAACAGAAATTTAATTTATGTTTAACGAAGTTTTAGTAGTGATAAATAAAACATTTTGTTTAATTAAATATATTTTATTTATTATCAAAAGAAATTTTAGTTAATATTAAAGAAGTTTGTTATTATAAATAAAAGATTTTTTATATATATATTTATATATTTACATATTTTTATCTATATATGTATGTATATGTTTTTCTATATTTATATATTATAGTCTTAATATACTATTTTATTTCATTTAATGTTTTCATATTTAAGTCTTGATAAAAACATTTTCATTTTTACACTCTCGATCTTCTTTCTTTCAACAATATAGTTGTGTTTGTGTTGGAGATCTAAGAACTTTAATAAACGCCATTAAAATGAGATGTTAACCTGGAAATAAAACAGAACGAATGGAACAATATGTAATTTTAAAGCTATAAAGCTAATTTTCTAAATTACCAGTTAGTTTTTGTAATATGGCCACGTTTTAAAAGTTTCACGTGTTCTTTTCTGGTGTTTGACCTCTTCAAGATATTCTTAATCAGATTTTCTTCCAAATGATGAATATGTTAAAACACGAAGATGTTCATCAACCGCTACAACTAAAGCCAATTTAACTTTTGTGGCTCCAATGGCTTCACCAGTTTTCCAACTTTGTTTTGCGATAACTTGAGATGTGAACAATTGTTGTGTTTTCTTCGTTGGATGAAAATGTTGCTTGAAAGAAAAAACATTCTCAATTTTCTTAAATTACCAAAGTATGAAAGATTCACTATAACTTACCGTAATTTTATCAATTTTACTTGCATCTATATAGATCATATCTTTACTTATCATATCTTTACTTTACTTTATCTTTACTTATAATCGATTTCTTTTTAGTTTAAATTTTTATTTTATATTTTCAAGCAAATTCAAACACTTTAAAACGTCAAAAGATTTGTGATGCAATTAATTTTAAACTAAATATAATCCGTCATGCAGAAGAAAAATATTTGCAAGTGTTTCTAACGGCACTTTTATATCTTTATGAGATAACTAAATATTTATTTATTAGAACCAAAATTCATTTATTCAGTTGTATATTTTATACGGATAACAAAACATTTAGTTAATGTATGAGAACAAACATTTTTATTAAAAGAATATTTTGTTATCATAGAAAGAGAAAACATATTACGTTCAACTTCTGTAGAAATGAAACAACCGTAAGAAATAATTTTTGTTGTTTTTATTATCAACAAAATGTTTTGTCTTATTAACAATTTTTTCTCTTAATCCACCAAATATTTTGTTATCCTTACAAAATAATTTATTTCTTTTTTTTGGGGGAACACTTTTGTTTAAATAAATATTTCTTTAATTATATTAACTAAAATCTTAATTTAATACAACTAAAATATTAAGAAAACGTCCATCGTTGAGATAACTAAATGTTTTTATAAGAAACAAAACCTTTTTTGTTGTATTAAATAAATTTTAGTTGCAGATACTAAAATTTAACAACTAAAGTCCTTTAGTTAATAGAAATATAGGATTTTTTTCAGTGTATGTGTCACAACAACACATAAATACCTTTTAAGACGTAGGTCCCACAACAACTTGCGCTCTAAAGTGTTGATGAACGCTTTTTTTAAATCTCCGCGGATTGAAACCACCTGAGAATATGGATGCCGGCAAACTATTCCATTTGTATTGTATGCAGTTCGGACAAAGAAGTCTTTCTGCGATCTGCCAGTATGACAGCGCGGGATCTCGACCATTTGACTGGTTGCGCTAGCCGATTGCCGAGTGAGACGTAACACCAATATGTGAGATCAATAAGTGAGACCAATTGACAAAGCACATAAAAACCTTTTAAGACTTAGATCTCACAACAGCGTGCGTTCTGAAATGACGATGTACGATTTTTTTTTTTTTTTTAAAGAATGGATAACTGAATTCTATCACATAATAAAAAATGACATAGGTCAATATTTCGTGATACGAAGGAGTAAATAAAAGTAACATAAGAGATAAAATAATTTGTAGCAAACAATTTGCAGGAACAAAACTAAAATGGTAAATTCCTTGATCATGTGAATTATATAAAGACTCGTTTCTGCGAGCAAGCAATAACGTGCCATCATCAAGGAATATTCCATAAATAAGATTGTGGGTGCCACCTTTGAGTATTGACTGAATAGAGTTCACCCGCCAACACCTATAAGATATCATTTTGACTATTGGCATCTTACTGTTACTGTCTCCGTGGTATGCCTTGGGTTTTCCACAGGCACGAGATGAGTGATCTTACATGCATTTGTATAATTTGTGATAGACCATCGTCTGTCTTTTGCTGTAAATTGGTTTACAGTAGAGTCAAATAATTTTTTTCTATGATAGCAGGTGGAAATTCTATTTTCAATCCCCTGTGAAAATGGGTTTTTTTCTCTAGTGGATAAATTTATTTTTACCAAATAACAAATTGGAGTTGAGCTATGGTATTTTCATATAATTTTACAAAGTTTTTAAAACCATGAAAAAATAGACTATGAATTTTGAATGTTATGTTGTCGATATCTTATTTAATAATCTCTATATATATATAAAAATTAATGTTTGTTTGTTTGTTTGTTCGTATTTGATAATCTCCAAAACCACTGCACCTATTTGAAAAATTCTTTCACTATTTGAAAGGTACATTATTCTCGATGAACATAGGCTATATATTATGTATATAAATGGAACACTAGGGCTCTTATAACTTAAGGGGTTTTGCCTATATTAACTAACCTATTAACTTAAGGGGTTTTGCCTTTATTATTTTTATTTAAATATATCGTTTTATATATTTGGTTTGCTTATATCAATATTTTTTACATTGAACATAATTTAATGAAATTGAAAAATGAAAGTATGATCTGACAAACAATTATGTTTATTTATATATCAAAGTTATATATATTAGAATTTAGCACATGATCAAATTGTTTTATCTACACCAAATATGTTGCTGGTATGCAATTGTATGTGATACATATTTCTAAAACAAAGTGAAGATAGTGGATAACATCGATTATATCGATTTAAAGCTCAAAATTACGAAATGGAATTCGCACAAATACTATACAAAGAAGCATAGCTTATGTATAATCAAAAACGGATGGCAATTATGATGAACAAACTAATTAAAAATAGTGGCACTTAGTCGGCAACACGTTTGCAATAGTGATTTGCAAACGGTAACAATGCATTAATACCAATAAATTTTATATATCTTGAATTGAATTCTATATATTTTCTATGAATTCTATGAATTTTATATAAATTTTGGAACTATGGGTGTGACGGTTGTCACACCCGCGTACTTTGGTACCTGCTATTGGCAAATCAGTTACCGTGAGATATCGTATACCACTGGCAACGGCAGTAAGATATCACTGATATAAGGGGATAAGTGATATTTTAGCGGTGCTGGGGGATAAAATTTTTTCAATCAACGATAGCACACTTAGTCTTATAGTTATGGAATATTCTTTGGTGATGACACGATTTTTTAGGTATTTTTAAATAAAATATGTTGGGTAGTAGGAATTACAACACAACGTGTCACAACAACACATAAGAACCTTTTAAGAACAAGGTCCCACAACTACATGCTTCTAAGGTGTTTATGGACGCAATTTTTTTTATTTTTTATATTTTTTTTTAAAGAATGAACTTTTTTGCTTGCTCGAAGAAATGAGTTTTCATATAACTATTATATATGCTGGATTGAGGAAAACAATGCGTTACATGATCTTGGTATATGCTTCTAGCACTAGGCAAATTAGTAACCCAATTTTAGTTATGTTCAAAAAATAAAGTGTACCCACAAGTAATCGAATAAATAAATAGAATTAAAAGGACATTTTGAAATTCTATCCATATTAAAATAAGTTAATAAAAATAAAAATGAAACAATGGACATTGAATGTTATCATAATGAGTTTTTCGAATTTTCTTTCTTATGACATAGTGACAATATGCGACGAGCATAATGTTAAATAAACAAAACCTTTACACTATTTGGTGTAAACAATAAAATTTTGAGAAATTGTGTGAGTGATTTGAGATTTTTGTGTGTTTCGTGTCGGGAACAAATACCATTCATGAGCACTGTGAACATTTGTGATTCTATTTTTGTTCTGTATAATGTTCTATATAGAGATGACACACCTCTACTAATTCAACAAGTCATATAAATTTTTTTATTGCTTACTCGAAAACTTATTTGATCGCCAATATTTCATATATCCGAACTTAGCTAGAGTGCTGATTATTTTTCATTCATATTTTTAAAAAGTACAATTAAAAATTATGCTATCATTTCTCATTACTACTTTTTTGAAGTCATTGCTACAACGTCAACAAAATGTCTGCGCACAAACTTTATTTATAAGCGTAGCAAAGCACGCTAGTTTGTAATAAATATCGTTTATATATTTAATATCATAGAAAAAATTGTATGTAGTACCCGAGATAAAACCATTTTACGTTCGTGAAATTGCCCCACTCGACGCCAACGCGTCCCGTGAACAATTGTTGTTCACTCACGAAAAAGCATTGTTTTCATCTCTTGTAGCAAAAGGTACTATTATCATGATTCATATTTTTTGAGAACGATTATTGAAAAAATATTACGTTTATAGATTTTTATTTATTTTTTTAAAACTAAATCTTTTGTACAATGATAATTTTTTTATTTATGTTTAGATTTCTATAATTTTAAGTTATTAATTTTTTTTATTATATTTTTTTGTCTACTGTCTACTGTGATTGTTTAATGTTATAAACGCTTTTCTTGCCACTTTCACTGAGTTCAATTGAATTAAATTTTGTTCGTGCTTTTCTTGATGCTTCTTTAAAAAAGGACGCTCATAAACTGGGCCAAATAATAATATAGTCCTAACTCCTACCATAATCTTTATCTTTAGTTTAGAAAACAAAAAAATTTTTAAATGAACACTCTTCTCTTAAGAAAGGTTGACAAATTCTTCTTTTATTCTATTCTATTTCAAGAACTTCATTTCGTATCAAAATCATTTGTTGTTAAATTTTTATTTTAAATACCCAAAATTTTATAATCTCGAACCAAAGAGTATATTATTATACTGAAAAATTTTGTGGTCATTAATATTAAATAATAATTTCTGATTGGCTGTTATAATACGTGTTATACAAAAATAATTCGTATGATACAATAAAACATCACATATGTATTTAAATTAATAAAAGTAAAATAATAAATAGTGGGGCTGTTACTTTTTCTTAGGCCCCAAGAATTTTTTTTTATTTGATAGAGAATCACTCACTGAAGCGAATAAAACCAAAACGAGTTGTATCGGAGCCCCGGGGTCCAAGATACAGGCCTTTGAAAAAAGCAAAATCCATACAAAATTGCACTGGTTTTGACAAAAAAATTTTATTTTTTACTTATTTTTGCTTTATTTCCTATGTGCTTATAAGATAAACGATCAAAACTGTCCCTTTTACAAAATTTTCTTAATTTACGATAAAAATAATAAAAAAAAATCACTCGCGCCTAAGTTAAAGTAATCTTGCCTCAAATGGTCATAACGTGGGCCCCTAATGTTATAATTATTTTTTTTTTAAGTTATTCATGTTGATTCTTTAAAATTATATATCAAAAATAACATTAAACGTCATTTGGATTGCAACATTCGGTAAAAAAAGTGTACTTTTATGCGATATTTTTTTTTTCAAAGGCCTATATCTTGGTCCCCGGGACTGATTTTCAAAAATTTTTTTTTGTAATATGCTTATAAAAGTGCCCTAAAAAAAATTGGCCGGGGCCTAAGATAAAGTAATCTTGCCTAAATAGTTTTAGTAATTTACAATTTTTAAATTAAAACACTGCTTATCTATATTTATTTCGCTAAATAATAATTAAAGTTACGGTGCATGCACAATGTATGAGTTTTTTACTCATGAGATTTGAGCAACTTTTTATTATTATTTTTTAATAGAAATACAATGCTTTAAAATTGTAGGTAGCTCAATTCTCTATTAATCATGAGGAAAAAGTTAAGAAATTTTTAACTTTTTCATTGAGGAAAAAGTATTTCAAAAATATTTTTTTTTTCTCAAAATAAATTTTCACACTGGATCTCATGAGTTTAGTATATTTTCCTACAAGAGATGAAAACATTGTTTTTTTCGTGAGTAAAAATTTGTTCACGAGACGCACTAGCATCGAGTGAGACATGTTTACGAACGAAAAACGTTTTTATCTCGCGTAGGAAATGCAAGTTTTTCTATGATAGTAATATATAATCAATATTTACTAAAAATTATAAAGTTAGAAATCGACAACAAAACATTCAAAATTTATATTCTATTTTTTCATGGTTGCGTTGTTTAAAATAGTTTGTAAAATTATATGAAAACCATAGCAACTACCATTTGTTATTCTTTTTACACTAGTGGAATAGACTTTTCATTTGTTATCATAGAAAAAAAGTATTTTCATTGTGCTTGCTCTGTTACTTATTTAATTTTAATTTTGCTCAATCCATTTCGGCTTGAAGCCGCTTTTTCAGTTGCAGCCCTACGTGCGTTCATTCGTTTTTTGTGCGTTTAGTGTTTTTTTTTTCTACCAATTAAATTCCTTGAAAGTGATCAGTTAATTCTTCTTTATTTTTTCTAAGGAATGTGATTGGTTTAAAAACAAAACACTGAATGAATGAACGTACGGCTGAAAGGGGCTCAAGAGCTCCAAAAAGTTACAAATTGTTACAATTGAATTTATTTGCAATTTAATTATTATTTTTGTGCAATAAAAATAATTCACTTTTTGTGTTATTGTATAAGAAAAATAAAAAATATTAAAATTATATAAGATTTATAAAAATATCTATAGTAGAATTTTTTTGCCAGCGAACACGAAATTTGTTTGTTATGCGCATATTGTTTGCTCATGCGCATACACATACGCATATTGTTTGCACATTTAGTGTCTCGATTAAAATATTAAAAAAAACTATTGGGGTCCCATTGAAATGGACAAAAAAAACGCATAAAATTTATAAATTACTATTGAAATTCAACCAATTATAATAGAAAACTAAAAACTAGTAAAAGTATTAATGATTTTGTTGGTAGTATAACTAAATTTTGATAATTAAAAATAATTATAACAAAATTAACGACGCCTATGTAAACAAATATCACAACAATCAAATGGTACGAACTAGAAGTAGAAATTTAACTAATATAATTGTTTTGAAAACAAATTTATCCCAAAATAAATAATACATCTCTGTTTTACTTTTTGCTTCATCTTTTATCTCTTGCTGCGTCCTATCTTTCAAAAATTCGCTGGTAAAAAAATTCTGCTATAGTAAATAACAAATTATATAAATATATGGAGGACTAAAAACTCTAAACTCGGACTCTAAAAAATTAGCGTCCGAAAACTTCCGTCAAAAATTTCTTCAGTCACAACGTTAACAATAACTTTAGGAATCTGAAAAATTATTATTTGAGTTTAAATTAGTTTTTGTATTTATATTTTTAGAAATAAAGATCAAATTTTTAAAATTTAATTGTTTATAGAACTTTATTTGCCCCTCCCATATTCTATTAAAATTTCTGTTTATAGAGGTGACCACAAAAAATTGTGTGCTGACTACACTACAATCGAAGAAGGACAATGAAGATAGTGTCAGGTTTGGTTCTCATTATTGCGTTTATGGTTTAGCAGGAGGTAGATTGGTGAGGCTCAGACAGGTTTAATTTCTATTTACTACCAGTCCTACTAGTTAATAGTTTACAACAGAATAAACACAACGTTTTTTCTTCTTGCGATTTTTTACGGTCGTTTGTTACGTTGGTGTCCTACTGTAAATTTGTTTGATTCATTCCAACCTCTGAAAGGGTCCGTAGAACAAACAATTACCTTCAAGAAGTTATATCGGGTTGAAGAAGTTATGTTGGAGTCAACATTACTTTACTCCCAATTATTTAAAGGATTCAATTTTATCCTAAGTTGTTCATCACCGCATCTTGGCGATTTGTGTTTGAATGAAAGAACCAAAGCTTCATTATTGGTTCACCTAGGAGGGGCGATGGAGAATATAGGAACCTGTAATGTATATATATAATAATATAATTGTTTATGTATTTGTTATTACAAAGAGCCTGTAATGTTATATAATCATATTATAAAAATAAATATAAGATAATTCACTCTTGTATAGTCAATCAAATAGAAATCATCTCTCTTGTCTTTTTATTAAATTAGAATATTAAACAGAACATAAAAGACATAACAGAACCGAGATAATTTTAATAATAATCAATTAAAATAAAATAAACATATACAACCTTAATCACTATTATCATAGTCTTTCAGCCGAGAAGCGATAACTAAAACACATAAAACGATTTTAACTATATATTTCTAAATCGGATAATACTTTAGTGAATTTTAACAAGATATAAGAAAAATTTCAGTCGTATTTTCCTGTAAGAATTATCCATTTCCTATTGCAACTATTTCAATGTCTTCCCATAAAACTAAATAGAATCCTATTGAAAAATGCTGTCGTGAAATTATAATTTTGAAGTCGTATGTTCCTGTAGAAATTATACACTTCCCATTGAAACTATCCCAATATCTTCCTCTAAAACTTTACAGAATCCTATCGAAGAATAATGTAGGGAATTAAGAATTTCAGTCATATTTTCCTTTAGAAATTATACACTTCCTATTGAAACTATCTCAATGTCTTCCCATAAAACTGTATAGAATCCTATTGAAAAATACTGTCGTGAAATTATAATTTTAAGGTCGGATGTTCCGGAATTATATACTTCCTATTGAAACTATCTCAATCTCAAACTTCCTGTAAAACTATTAATCCTATTGGGAAATCTTTTCGTAATAAAACAATTTTCTAAGTTTTATTTTCCTTTAAAAATTATCTATCTCCCGTTGGAACTGTTTCAATGTGCTCCTTTAAAACTATAAATAATCCTATTAAGGAATCTTGTCGTAAGAAAAATATTGTCTAAGTTTTATTTTCCTTTTCAATTACGTTCATTCCTATAAAAATATTTCAATAGGTCTGATATTTTCCTATTGAATATGAGTCTTTCCTACCAAAAATTTTTATGAAGTAAAGAATTTCTCGGTTGATCCCATTAAAATCGTCCTTCATCCAGTTTTCATCAATATTCTATAGGATTGTTCTGTTACTTAGCTTGGACTGTTAATAACCCAAATATAATATTAAAAAAAAATACGGAAAACTATTGAAACTATGACAAACAAATTACACTTGAAAATCTCTTATTTATGAATCACCCAGAATAATTAAAAAAATCTATTAAATAGCTAGCTCTTTCTCTCTGGCGTTTACATCCCATCGAGCGATTTTGCCGTCTGTGCAATCAGCTTCCAATCATCTCGTTCCATGACCAGTTGACCCCAGTTTCGACATCCTATATCACGAAGGTCTTGGATGATGTCATCACGCTAGCGTTCTCTGGTCTTCCTCTTCGAAGAACACCAGCTGGTTGTTGTTGGGACGCTTTTTTTATAATTCTATCTAATGGAGCCCTTTCTACATGACCAAACCATCTAATCCGGTTGAATTCAATGAACCCGATTACATCGCAGCCTCCAAGAAACTGTCTGATTTCATGATTCATTCGGATTCTATACTGATTTTCAGCAACTTTACATGGGCCATAAATTGTTCGTATGACCTTCCTCTCAAATGTTGATGGAATTATTCAAACGGAGGAAGTCAGTGTCCAGCTATCACTTCCAAAGGTAAGCACAGGTCTGATTAATGCTTTGTAAAGTGTGAGTTTGCACGACTGCGAAAGATGTTGATCGCAAAAGTTTTGGGTATGCGTAGAAAACTCTGTATGCACCAGAGACATGGACTTTAATATCTGTCTGCATGTCATTTGACGATATTATTACAGACCCGAGGTATTTGAAGTTTTCTACACGTTCCACTTCATAGTCGCCAGTATTCAGATTGCCGGGAGGTATGTTCCTGGAAAAGTTTAGTCTTGCCGGTGTTGATGCATAATCCAAGTCGTTTAGCATTTCTTTCAAGCTGAGAGAGACTATCCTTAATATCGCTTGGTCTACGTCCGAGAATCGCAATATCATCTGCATAGCCAAGAATTTGACTAGATTTGTTAAATATGCAGTTTTGTGTCTTAATTCGGCTTTTTCTTATCGCGTACTCAAGCGCCAAATTAAATAGTACGGGCGCGAGTACATCACCTTGTCGAACACCTGATGTTATATCAAACGAGTCAGAAACTGACCCTTCGATTAATATTCTACAATTTGATCCCAATGTTGTGAGTTTGCACAGAGAAACAAGTTTCTCTGGGGTACCAAGGCATATGAGTGCGGACCAAAGGTTGTCGCGGATGATGCTATCATATGCTTGCTTAAAATCAACGTAGAGCTGGTGAATGCTGATGTTGTACTTCCAATATTTTTCCAGAATCATCCTTAAGGCAAAATATTGATCTGTGGTTGAACAGCTGGAACCAAAACCACACTGATAGTCGACGATGATAGATTCGCCGAACGGGATGAGCCGAGCAAGTACTACATTAGCTAGTATTTTATATGTTCAACAGTACGATGCCACGATTATTCGCACACTTTAGGCGGTCACCTTTTTTATGTAGCGGAACAATGAGCTGTTTTCCACTCAGCTGGTAGTTCTTCTTGGTCCCAGATTGCAAGAATCAGATCATATATACGTGAGACCAAAGCTGCTCCTCCATTTTTAAATAGGTCTGCAGGGATTCCATCGACCAGGGGATTTACCATTTTTTAATTTTTTGATGGCAGCTTCCACTTCTTCTATTGTTGGGTAAGGGACAAGAATCTCCTCACTTGACGGAGCAATTGCTCTAATAGGATGAACTTCATTCGTCCTATTCAGTAGGTCTTGAAAGTGGGATCGGCATACTGCCAGCACATCACGTTCATTTGTGGTAAGCCCGTTGTTGCCATTTTTGATGGCTGTAGATCTTGGGTAAAAATCTTTTGTCAGATTCCGCGCATTGGCAAAGTACTCTTTCGAATTTCCATTAGCCGCATGTTGGTTGATGTTTTCGATACAGCTCTTCATATGTTCGCGTTTCTTTTTCCGTAGGAGTTTTTCTGAGGCTTCTTCTGGCGCAGAGATAAGCAGTTTGGGAGCTTCGGGTATTCCTTGTTAACCATTTTTCTCGCAGTTTTTGTTTGTGCTCAACGCTTTCGCAGCACTCGTCATCAAACCATTCGTTACGTGATTTCGGTGGTCGTTTTCCGATTGTTGTTTATGCTGCGGATATAATGGTTGATTGAAGCGTTTCCCATTCTTCTTGTATGGGTAATGGCATCTCAGACGGGATGTCATGCTCTTTTATGCTTTTCGCTACCATTTCCTGATATCTATTCAGTGTTTCCAGGTGTTTAAATGCTTCGATATTCCAGCGCACGGTCTTTTTTGCTTGCCTGTTAAATGTAGATGACAACTTGCACTTGTAGTTAAAGATGCGAAGCATATGATTGGTGTCCATATCAGCACCTTTGTATGATCAAACGTCAGTTACACTTGTAGAGTGTCTCTTAGAAATCATGACATGATCGATTTGATTTTCAGTTCTTCCATCGTTTGAATTCCACGTTGCTTTGTGGATTCTCTTATGAGGAAAGAAAGTGCTAGAAATTACTAGATCATACATCATAGCCATTTCAGCTGCGCGAAAGCCGTTATTGTTACTAGTATGATGCAAGCTGTTAGGGCCGACATGTGTTTTAAGTTCTGCACTTCTACCAATTTGCGCATTGAAGTCACCTACCACGATTTTTATATCGTGCCGCGGGATATTATTGATGACTTCTTCGAGTTCTAGAAGGAACAGGTCTTTAATGTCATCTGCTTTGACTTCAGTAGGTGCATGAACATTGATGATCGTTACATTAAATTTTTGCGTGCGGATTCTTATTGTGTATATCCGCATATCAATTGGGCAAAAGTCGATAACATATTGATTCATACGACGATGTATGAGAAAGTCAACTCCAAATTCCCCGCCGTTTTCATGACCGCAATAGTAGAGTGTGTATCCCTTATGGATATTTTGTGGATTCCACTCCCTGGCCGTCTTAGTTCTTGTAATGCCACTATATCTAGTATGTAGCTATCGATTTGGTTTGTAAGTTTTAGTAGATCTCCTGGTCTTCTAAGGTTTAGCACGTTCCAGGTTCCCATTTTTAAATCGTAGTCCGGGCACAGTTTCCGAGGTCGTTCTTGAAATGAGTCCGAGATAATCCGAGGCCTGTGTACAGAATTCATGACAAATATTTTTTTACAGAAATAGGGTGTTAGCCCTTTGCCCAACTCAAATTTTCGTGAATGGGTTCGTTCTGCATCTTAATGTCACCATAAAACAACCTTTTTACACGTTTATATAGCAAGCCGCTTGATCCAAGACAGACGCCCGCTCCAAGCCACCCCTAACATGGAGAACAGACGCTTGAGTTGCATTGGTTTGGTAGCGCCAATGACTCGCTATGGTGCAGAATCATTGAGTATAAGCAGCATTTACTCTGCCCCTCTCAACTACACCAACCTAATTCTGTTAGCGTTACCCAGGTAGCACGGCGTGGACGCAGAATTTCGGATTTTCGCTACCCTCTAATTAGCTAACTGTAACGTTTTAACGTTTCATTAATTTTTTTATCAAAATTTTACTCGTCTTTCCAAATTAAATTTTTTTCATCACAAATTTATTACAATAATAAATTTCTGTTCCCATATATTTGATATCAACTAATTTTGTGTAAAATTTTACGTTTTTGTAATAATTTGACTCCCTTTCGTTTGTCTGAAGAAACAAATAAGTGTTTTCTTCATAATTCAGAATAATTTAACCTGTCTCTAATTTTCGCATACGTGATATTTTTGTTAGAAAAATTGAAATATATAAGTTTATGCTGACTTAAGACTTCTGGCATGGGAAATGTTTCTATTTTCTAAGTTCGGCACTCACTCCGAGGGTTGCCGTTTGACTCCAATTGGAGTTTTTTGACTCCTTTTTGACCGCGAGAAGCCCAAATTCCTTTTTCGGTCCAAAAACTCCTTTTTGATTGAAATCCAAATTTGAATCAATTTTAGATCAAAATTTTTTGTTTAAAATCCAGAAATCCCAATTTTTTGTTTGAAATCCAACAATCCACTTCTTTGAAAAAAATATATCTTCGCTAAAATCCTTTTTTTTGGTCTTACAATAAATATTCTGAAATCAAAACAACAACATGAATTTTTTTATGAAACCCTGAAAAGCCGAAAAGAGCCCCAACTTTTTTTAAAAAACTCTTTTCTTTTTTCTCAAATGGCAACGCTAATCGGCAGTCAGTTTTTAGTTTTGTTGGAGAGAAGTAGTTTGGTGCTCGGGAGTTGTTGAGTCGGAGTTTTGTTGTGTCTTATTGAAGCGAAACTTCTTTATCGGCGTATGAGAGAAATTTTATAGCAGTGTTAAATTAAAAAAATTCGATCGTCACGATTTTTGGTTACGTGCCATGTTGTTTTTTTATAGATTTTAATTTTGTTTTGGTAATTTTATTTTTTTTGTTATAAATAACATTTGTCGTTCTTTTAAAACATTTTATAATTAAAACCTACTAATTAGAAACTATTGAGTTTATCAAGTGTAGACGTAAATTTACAGTTTTATTTAGTCATTTTAAAGTTCATGAACTCAAATTTACCATTACTCGTTTTCTGTTTTGTTTTAACTTGTTTGTTTTACATTGCTGTCTGAAACTGTTTATTTTACATTAATTTTTATTGGCTAATAATTGAATGTGATAAATAGCTAATTGATAAATCGCAGTTGATTGATTATAATTAATTTGATACTTTTGAATTTATACTGCTCAAAGAATTTATCAAAATGAAAATTTGCTTTTGGTGTAGCAAACCTGAAGGTGATTTACAAGATATGTGATATGTGATTACAAGATATGTGATTTACAAGATATGATGAAGTTTATTTTGTGAGAACATATTTCATGCCATCCAATGTGAAGGGTTAACATTTGAGGCTCTGTCTGCAGTAAAAGAAATGAAAAACTTGAAATTTTTATGTGATGACTGCTGTGATAATGGTGCATCAACATTTTCTACTAGAAATAAAACTATGATACATTAGCATCCTCATCTACACGCTCAACCAAAACTATATCAACCTCAACTGATAACATTGAAATGACTAATTTTTAAGATTTGAATAAAAATATAAATTCATTAATTGCTGATGTTGCATTTATTAAGAATAAATTAAAGGACGATTCCGTAGCCAGGCAATCATTAAATGCAATTTCTGTCATTAGTCCTCCTAGGAAAAAACGGAACATCGTTCAGAAATATAGTGATGAGTCACATTTCGAGTCAATGCCTAAAACAACAAATGATTATATCCCTTGTAGTAATTCATCGTCGCTGGTTAATAAAGAGAATCCTGGCAAAGGTTTTGGAAAACGAAGAAACTAGTCATAAATTTATCATTCAAATCGTAATTTGGTGTCTGGTACCAGTTCAGATACAAGTCGTGAATTGGGTTCAGCTGTTTCTATTCGCCAAAAATCAGTTGTCTCAAATTCATCAAATCGAAAGATTCTTTCAAGATCGATATATTTTTCACGGTTACACCTCTCGATTGACGTTACCAAAATAACAGCCTACATAACAAGAAAATTAGACTATTCTCATAATAATATTGTACTACGTTTACTGGTTAAAGCTGATTAAAGTCTTGATGATTTGAGCTATGGGTCGTTTAAATTGTCGTGCACTGAGGACCTTTATGATAGTCTTATTCGAACAGATCTCTGGCCTCAACATGTATTAATTGGTGATTTCATTGCAAAGAATAAAACAACTAAAAGGTCAACTCTATCATTGGATTCAACATTACCTTCAAGTCAGGTATCTCTTTCTACTGTTAATGATCCTAATCATGCCTCCTCTGAGATTTTTTTCCAAAACTCTGTCAATCAAAACAACCAAATATAAAGTTAAACGATACAACTGATACTTCAACTATAACTATCAAACATCTTCCACATATCAATTTGCAATTTTCAACACAACCGCTTTCCAACATTTCAAATTTAAAATCATCAAATCAATAGAAAATAACAAAATATTTTAAGGCTGTCGACAAAGATTGCGAAATTCCAGAAAATAATACATTAGACTCTACCAAAGCTTCTTATAAATATAGTACTTTAAAAATTTATTATCAAAACATTAGAGCAATGTCAACAAAAAGAAAAGAGATATATGAAAGGACTATCTTTTGTGATTTCGATGTTATTGTTTTAACTGAAACTCGGTTAAATGAATCACATAACACCTCCGAGTTTTTGACAACAAGTATAATGCCTATCGTGCAGATCGCCACACAACTACTGATACAAAACGTGGTGGTGGTGTTCTTATTGCAGTTCACACGAACTTTTCATCTGAAGAAATAAGATTTTCAAACAATTTAAAAATATAGCACCTGTAACGACGAACTATTTTCAATTTTTACTCTGAAAATAATAGTTTTCCAACTCAATAATAATTTTATTAATTTTCTTAAACTGTGGTAAACGTAGCTACATTTTTCTGTACTACTGTTGACGGTTTAGTTTCGTCACTCAATTTCAATTAATAAACATGTTTGTATAAATGATTTTTTTTTAACTTGGGAAAAGGGGAATTGTTTATTATTGCTGGAAGGGGAAACGGAGGATCGATGATTGGATGAAATCGAGTAGTATAATTTTAAAAATGTTCAGTATAATTTTGAAAATCAAAACGATTAAATGATAAAAAAAAATAAATTAAATCAATTAGATGATAGAAAAATATGTAAATGTTTATTGTATAAAGAACAAAATTGTTTGTTTTTAAAGTGTCATATCTAAGTTTTTCTATTTTCAATGTTGTAATGAGTTTTTTGGTGAAAAAAGTTTAATAAATCATTTAGTTGATAAAATGAAAATGAAAAAGTTTGATCAAAGAAAAAAAACATAAATTCAAATAAAAAAAAACGTGAAAATATTTATTTTTATATTTATTTTACTTTTGGTATTCCATTGGATATCAAGAATTGTTGGAGCATATATATTTATTTTTGGGAATTATTGCATTATAAGCTTGTCAAAAAAATGTTGTCAAGTGTGTCAAAAGAAAGATTTTTATTTATTTTTTTACCCAATATTCTGGAAAAAAATAAAATTAATTATTTGTTTGAAATGAAATTTTATTATTATTATTGAGAATTATGGCATTATAAGTTTGTCAAAAAAATAATGTCAAGTGTGTCAAAAAATGATTTCGTTTATTATTTTAGCCAATTGGAAAAAAAAATGTAGCTGTTTTGATGACGTATATATAATTGCAAATGAAATTGGACATGGAAATTTTTGAATTTGTTATAGTTTTTGAAATATTTTTGGAATTTTGAAAAAAGTTTGTATTTTTGATTTTGTAATAATTTTTGCAATATTTTTAGAATTTTGGAAAAAGTTTTAATTTCTGATATTGTAAGAATTTTTGGAATATTTTTAGAATTTTGAAAAATTTTAAATATTTGATTTTATTATAATTTGGAATTTTGAAAAAAATTTCAATTTTTGATTTTGTAATAATTTTTTCAATATTTTTAGAATTTTGGAAAAAGTTGGAATTTTTGGAATATTATTGGAATTTAGAAAAAGTTTAAATATTTAATTTTATTCTAATTTTTAGAATATTTATGGAATTTTTGATTTTGTTATAATTTTTGCAATATTTTTAGAATTTCGAAAAAAATAGAGTTTTTGAATTTTATATATATTTTTAGAATTTTGAAAAAAGTTTCAATTTTTGATTTTGTAAGAATTTTTGGAATATTTTTAGAATTTTGAAAAATTTTAAATTTTTGATTTTATTATAATTTTTGGAATTTTGAAAAAAAGTTTCAATTTTTGATTTTGTAATGATTTTTCCAATATTTTTAGAATTTTGGAAAAGTTTGAATTTTTAAGAATGTTTGGAATATTATTGGAATTTAGAAAAAGTTTAAATATTTGATTTTATTCTAATTTTTGTAATATTTTTGGAATTTTGAAAAAAATGAAGTGCGTAATCTTTACACGCTGTTGAAGTAAAACTTCTTTGGCCACTGCTGCAGGTATTACTAAAAATATTAAATATAAAATAAAATAGATATGTCATATTGAAATTTAGAGTTTCTTTCTAATATTCTTGATAATATAATTTGCAACAATATGTAATAAATAGCCATATTTACATGTTTTTCAAAGTCTTACAACGTATTACAAAATTAAATTTCACGATAAATACATGTCCACTTAATTTAACAATTGGTACAACAATTGATGCATTTTTCAAAAAATTTAGCAAATTTGTCATAAACCTCTAATTTCATATTTCCATTATGTTAATAATTGAACTGACTTTGTAACACATTATGTAAATACTACTTTTTATTACACATGCTGCAAATTATATTATCAAGAAATGCAACTCTAAATTGCAATATGACATATTTACTTTGAATTTCATCTTTTTATTAATACCTGCCACAGTAGCCAAAGAAATTTATTTCAACCGCGTGCAAAGATTACACCACTCATTTTTCTATTTAACAAAACAAATTTAATCAACACAAATATTTTTTCCCGCCCGGGAAAGCCCGAGATGCAAACTCTAAACACCATGACCACCGTGACACTACCACGACCATCATGACCACCACGAACACCATGACCACCGTGACCACCATTACCACCATGACCGCCATGAACAATATGACCACCGTGAACACCATGACCATAATGACCACCGTGAACACCATGACCACCATGACCACCATGACCACTATGACCACCATGACCACCGTGACCACCATGACCACCGTGACCAACATGACCACCATAACCACCATGACCACCGTGACCACCGTGACCACCATTACCACCATGACCACCATAACCACTATAACCACCATGACCACCATAACCAACATGACCAACGTGAACAACATGACCACCGTAACCACCATGACCATCGTGACCACCATAACCACCATAGCCACCATGACCACTATGACCACCATGACCACAATGAACACAATAACCACCATGACCACCATGACCGCCATAACCACCGTGAACACCGTGATCACCATTACCACTATGACCACCATGGCCACTATTACCACCATGACTACCATGACCACCATGAACACCATGGCCACCATGACCACAATGACTACTATAACCAGCCCTAAAGAAGTTTTACTTCAAAAAACTAAAACAATTCAAAATATAAATTTAAAAAATTACGAAACTCAATAAAATATTACGAATATTATATTATTAGATATTTAAATCTAAGATCGACACGTCCAACTCATATAACATTTAATATGATACTGAATAAGCGTATAAAAAATACAATACACATAATAGAATTGTCGCATACTTGCCGAACATAATATTCGTTTGCCTTTTTTACTTCTAATTTCTTTTTTATTTTATTGTGTTTAAATTTTTACTTTCGTTTTTTTGGAATTGTGTGCATTTGTATGTTTGAAATTCAAAATCAGACTGTAGTATGATAGAGATGAATATATGTGGTTATATATCTGTTCAAATTACTACTTCCGACATTTATATGTCGACATTTATATGTGTGTAATAATTGAATTGTATTGTATATTTGTCGAATATTATATTCGTTTTTTGTCCTTCCGTTCCAAAATTTTTATAATGCGCCTAAAGAAGTTTTACTTCAAAAAGTTTAATTTTATTTCATTTTTAAAATATTTTTGGAATTTTGACAGAAATATGAATTTGTGATTTTGTAATATTTTCTTGAAACGCTAAATGGAGAGGTTTTTGAGCAGTTTGCTGAGTGTATCATCTTTTCACTAAATTATGTTAATTTATGATCTGTTATAATTTTCCGGCAACGTTTTGATGTTTCGTGTTAGTTTTGTAATAAATTTCTAAACAGAGATAAAAATACAATGTACTTTAACAAAGAGTTATGTTTGTATACATCGCTGCCCAAAACTAAAATCCATGTCCTCATAAAAGTTTTATGCCGAAAACTATATCAAAATCCTTAACCCAGACCGAAGTCTTGATATCTCTGAGCTGTGAGATTTTAGCCCCTCTATATTTTAAATTTGAGATTATGTGTTTTTAAAATAAAACAAAAAATATTATTGTGTAAAATGATAGGAAAAAATATAAATTTTTATTACATAAAATTAAATTAGTTGTTTTAGGTATATTTCATATAAAAATCTACCTATTGCAATGGGCTTCATCTCGGAATTTCGGAAAATTTTGGTGCCAAACGACTATGAATGATAAGCGGAGACGGAAAAACAAAAAAAAAAAAATTTATATATATATATATATATATATATATATATATATATATATATATATATATATATATATATATATATATATATATATATATATATATATATATATATATATATATATATATATATATATATATATATATATATATATATATATATAACGACATGAGCTATAACGGAATTTACCGGCACTCTCACGATCGCATTTCTTGACCTACAACGAAAATTTTTTCTGTATACGTTGCGGCAAAGCATCTCTTAGACAAGTTCGCGAACTGGCCATATCCGAGTACAGGTTAAGTGGCTAGAGTCAAAAAACTTGAAAAATCTAGGACGTTATAACTTCCGTTTGAATCATAATATTTTAATAAAATTTATCAATATTGAATATTTGAACATATTTCTATCATTTTTTTTCAAATGATGACCTTGGCGTTCCAGGTTCCTGAAAAATCAGCTGTTTTAAAAATTTAATAAACTTTGTTGTCCTTGAGTTGGCTGAAAATGGCCAATCTCACTTTTGAATATGTACGCATACGTTAACAAAACCATAAATCTTTCCAAAATTTAAAAAAAAAATAGTTCAAGTCTAGAGGTTGAGACACCACGACTGTTAGATCGAAAACAAATGCAAACGGCCATGCCTTCCTCATTTTTGAGTTTATGTTATTTAAACTCATATTAACTTTTAGATAAACTTTTCAACTATAACCTCAGAGATTTTCAGCTTTCTAACCCTAGAGGTCTCAATGTAATTAGCATTAAACCTAATGCATGCCATTCAATTACAACAACAACTTCCTTTAAAATATAAAAATATCCCATACAAAAAATATTAAAAAAATTTTCTTTTGTTTTTTTTTCAGTTTTTAGTGTTTTTCGCAAAAATTTAAAAAAAAAATTAAAACAAAGCTGAGTCATTATTGTTTTAAATTAAGGAATATTTTCTTATATGCATATTGATTACACATTTACAAAAGTCTTCCTAAATTGTAGATATTTGAATTATTTGAGGTGTAAAAGTTGTTTGACAATTTTAGATTCTAAATTATGTGTAGTGGTGTTGTAGGTATGACGTTGAGAGAACGTTTATTTGCTCTTTGGTGGATTTAATATGTTATTAAAAGTAGTTTTAACAGTGGCGTCATTTCACCAAAATCTTGGGGGGGGCGAGAATTTAAATGACATAAAAAGATTTTTTTCGTAAAACATAACATACACATTTTTATACACACATATATTTAAAAGCATTTAAATGCATGGACTAAGAAATAAAAATAAAATGCTTTTGAGCTACCTTGGTTACTCTGCTAGATCTTTGTCTTCTGGTGTTGTTTCATTGAAGCGAATGCCGCAAAGTTCTGCAAAATCCCTTCATTTGTTAAAAATAATTTTAAATTTAGTATCATCTCTGCATTGTTTTAGCATCAAGAAAGTAATTTTAATTAAAGCGCTTGTGCTAGAAATTATTATATCTCTGCTTTGTAACTGTTCAGAGAGTGAATTTGTAAACGACAGCAGATCGTGCAGCATAAAAAAAGGATGGTTTTTCTATACGATCCCAGGCATCCCGGGATTTAAAATTTATGAGTCACGTAGTCCCAGAATCCATAAAACACCACGGGATTGCAATGCCTACGTGACTCCTCTTATGTCGAATCGTTTTTTTGTTTGTTTGTTTGTTTTCCGTTATTTGTCTCAGAGAGAAAGAGTTAGGTCTACCCTAAACTGACCAGAGCCAAATCGTTAAAATGTGGGGCAAAATGCAAACATTCTTCCAAATACTAGCTAATTAGAATTTCTATTGCGAGAAAGTGGGACGGTGAAAACGTGCTAACTAGATTGTGCATAAATTTACTATTTAATGCTTTCCTTTACTATTTGTTTACTATTTAATTCTACAAAAAATTCTTTTATTTTAGTTGGACATTTTTCAACCGTTGGGAAATGTGCTTACAGTGGTTCGTAGATTTTCAAAATTCTTTCTGGTGCTGGCATTACCGCCAGCCAGCGAGTTTCACTGTATCCAATAAGTTGGTTATGTTTGACATTACTTTTGCTGCAGAACTCCTTCAACTTAAACCAGTAAAGACAGTAAAATATCCATTTTTTTTTAACCCTGCCATTTACATCAGCAGCACTTCTTATTGCATTATTTAGAAGACAGACTGCGAATCCAATACCCAATACATTCTGGTTCAAATTCGCGTTTAGCTTGCTTTTAAATTTTCACCCCTTGACGTGACACCACTAAAATTGGTGTTCGTGTTATCAGCGCAAATTGCAACTAGCTTTTTGTCAATGTTAAATAACAACAAGAAAACAAAATAACAACAAAACTTGTTTAAGCTACTGGAGCTGGCGGCTTATAGCAACGCTTTTTTATGTTTATCTGTATCTATATGTCTTTTAATATCATAATTCCACTGTTAATTTGCAAATTCACTCCGACTGGTAATACAATAAACTTTTGCGTCGTTATATTTTGATTTTCTTATAAAAGGATAGTCCAATTCAATATCGTATGAGAATTTACGTAAACGTTTTCTATCCGTCTTGATTTGCAGGAGAATTTTTTAAATATAATTTTAAAAGTTAGTATAAATTTACCTTTTATAGTAGCTTAAAACTTTTGTTACACAAGTAAAGACTGCAAAACAATTGAAACAATTTATTTTAATTTTACTAAATAATTAATATCTCTTCTGTATTCTGTAAGTATAAGAGGTATATAGTATACCTCTCGTTCTATTTTTTGCAAATCTATACCATTTATAAAGTTTTTATGCTGTTTACTTTGTTTGTTCTTTATTGAGAAAAAAATTAGAAATTAGAAAGTAATAATTTTACTTTTGAGCTACCTAGTTACAGTGTGTTTAAACAGAGAACAAGAAAATGTAATCTGCTCCAAAGGAGTAAAATCGAAAAAACAAAAATTTTACTCGTATACCAGTAAGAACGATATTCAAATTATGAACATTTTAATTTTTGAATATTATTTCAAAGGATTGAAATGAGTGCTCGAATAAAGTAAAATTGTTAACCCTGGTTTGAAAATTTAAATGTTTATGAATTTATACGGAAAACTGCGTCTTTTTAAGTAAAATATTTTGTATTTTATTTTTCATAACATACTTTCGATCTCTCGTATACCGGGGAGATGTTTCTATAAACAAAGAAACCTTTTCGCTGAGGTAGATGTGTTAGACATCAAAAGATATTTGCAAAATAAAATGTAAATTATTGAAGTGAAAAAAACTGAGTTTAGTATTTCTATGAAAATTATAGTTAAAACACTATTTAGTAAAAAAAATATTGCACTGGTTTGTTCTCTCAATATAGTTAAATCAACATATACATTACATCATACAAACTGCAAGAAAAAACTGTAAAGCCATTGCTTTGACTAAGATATTGCACAAACTGTACGTAGGTAGATATAAGGTTTTTTGATTATTTCGATAATGCGGGCAAATGGGGTGGAAATATTTGTTTCGTGGGACGCTTCGTGCGACAAATTTCTCCGTGGGACAACGCAACGAAATGTTGGACATTTCCACGCAGCGAGGGTCGTCTGGGCAGTTTACTACCCATAAACGTGCGTAAATTTTTCATTTGATTCAAAATTGTACAATTATTGCGAGCTTCTTTTAAATCTACAAGAGAAACCTACCACAAAAAAATAATAGTTTCTCCCTCCCTGTATAAAAAAATGAACAAAGATTGACGTTTAGGATACGTTTTAGATTTTATTATAACCAACCAAACATATAATTTTTGCTATTTTATGAATTAAAAATTATAGTCCATATAGCGAAAAGAATTTGTCAGTAAGTTTTCATAACATATTTTGAAAATATTTACATAACTTAATTTGTTCGTGTCGTTAGAAAATATTGCTTGTCCATTATAAAACATTCACTATTATAAAATCACTAGAAATAACACAAAAAATTTAAATTACTCCCGTAATTATTTTCATTCATTTTATAAAAATTAGCACTCCTATCAAGAAAACTTTAGATATGTTATAGGATTTTACATTTAGAATTGTTTTTAATTTATTGTTTTTAAAAAAGTTGTAAAGTTTGTACACTATGATATAGATAAAAAACAGGGCGAAACAGTCAGGGTTCTCAAAATAAGTGGGGCATGGAGGGATCAGTTTTTATTGTTTTAAAATTTTTTTTTTATTTTTGATCTACGGGTGTGACAAACCCGCGTACTCCAGTCGCTGCTATTGACATACGAGTTAACGTGAGATATCACATACCATTGGCAATAGCAGTGAGATATCACTAGACAAGGTGACATCTTAAGGGTGGTGGCGGATGAACTGTATTCACTCAACGGTAGTACCCTCAATCTTAGCTGTGAAATAATCCTTGATGATGAGACGCTATTGCTTCTTTGAAGAAACGAGCCTTCATATAATTATGTGTGGGCTTTAATCATTAAGAAAGATGGTACGTCACAGGATCAAGGAAAAGGCAACCGGCTGGATTATTGGCAACTACATTTTTGTTTTGTTTCAGCAAATTTTTGTAAAAATTTGCTATTTACTTTTTAATTTACTTTTATTTTCTTTATTCTATCATAAAATATTGGCCTATGTCATATTTTGTCAGTGATAGGATTTTTTGTTTAGTTATCCATTCTTTAACAAAAAATATAAAAAAAAAGGAAGATTTACGTCCGTCAACACCTTTGAACGTCTGTTGTTGTGGGACCTTGGTCTTAAAAGGTTTTTAAGTGTTATTGTGACACATATTGTAATTCCTACTACACAACACATTTTATTTTAAAAAAAATAATTAGGTTGTGTTCTCCTGCATTTTACTTTTAACACTTTTACCACTTACTTTTAACACTTTTACCACTTACTTTTAAATTTATATAAATTACCAACGGCCAATAACAATTGAAATTTGAATGTTAAATACTGCACTATGAACTCTCGAGGAGCCCTATACTAATGAAATATTTTGTTTCCTCTGGCTCAGACACGAATATCTTATAAACAAAACACAATCGTTCTTCTAAAAGCGGTAATGCCGCGCACCTTATAGTACGATAGAATTTTGTCAAAATACGCACCCACGGCGTTTTTGGAAGAACGATCGTGTTTTGTTTATAAAACTGATTTCATCAGAAGATTAGAAGCAATACGACCGAAGATTAGAAGCAATACAACCGCAATACGACGAAAATAATATGTAACGTAATAATTATATTATCAGATATATTTCAATTAATAGCATGCGATAAAATTGGTATATTAGTTAAGTAAATCTTCTAAAAATTAGACGAATTTACAAAATAACCGTGCATTGAAATTTTTATAGTGTATAATTCTACCACGATTGGATGGTTTTATTGAATCGATGTGTTATATTGATAGTATCAGATCCTTATTGATAGTATCAGATCCTAAAACACAAATTCAAATACAAAAACGTGAAAATAGTTATTCAGGCGAAGTAATAACGAAACCGTTCAACACATTTTTTTATACCCAAAGGTTACGGTGACGCTTCATTCCAAGCCGTTACATGTTAAATGCAAATATTCATAAATTTGATGTCAATCAGCAAGCGGCTTAAAAAGTTTATAATATTGCTGAGCTTTGAAATACAAATAGTTATTGGCGTGTAAATAAATTCGATCAAACTATGAGGAATATATTTAGAATGGACAGACCCAATTTGGTTTTATCATTTAATGATGTTTTTAATGAAATTGCTTTTAGTAAAATGAATTCCAGTCTACAATCAACATTTGTTCCAAAGGACTGGCTTTGAGAAGAAGACAACATTCAAGAAATAAATTTATGTAAGCCTTTTTGTATTTTGATTTACATAATTTTTTTGTGATTTATTTTTGTACTGCTAAATTATTTTGTCTGTTAAATAATTAATAGCTTCTTTACATTATTCAAAGTGATTCATAAATAAGAGATTTGCAACTGTAATCCGTTTTGTCATAGATTCAGTTTTCCGGTGTAATATAATATAATTATTCATTTTAAAAGTCCAATCCCTAACAATATGAATACTATTATTTTAGAGTAAAAATTAGAAAATAGAGAAACGAAGATAGTGATGATAGAACTAACATCACTAACTGCGGTTTGTTCTAGAAGAAAGGACTATGATAATCGCCAATCACGACCTGCTACAAAAATTGCTTTGATTATATAAAATATTTATTATTGAATGACGATTTGGGAGAAAAATAAACCGAATTCACGTCAAAAAGAAACAGAAATAGAAAACCTGGCTGTACATAAAAAATATACCTATGTATGTATGTATAAAACATTATTTAAATCAAAACTAACACTACTTTACAAGCCATGAAGTACACATACATTTACAAGGCATAAGTAGTCGGATATTTTTGACATTTTAGTAGTCAATATTTGTCAAATTTATTGACGAAATGTTTTGATGCCGAATTTTAATTATATATTAAAGTGTTTTATAACAGGTAAGTATTAATTCAAAAGGTATAGTGAATAGTGGAATAGTTTTTGTAATAAATAAACAAAATTGTGCCGTGATTATTAGTTTTATTGTAAAATAAAGTTCTTAGGAAGTGATACAAATTTGTGTAAATTTTAAAATAAATTATTATTTCTAATATTATTAAATCTACGTTAAATTAGAATAAGTGTGCTAAAAGCCATTAATAGCTTCCTAGGTTCATTCAAGTCTAGTATAACAAATTTAATAAATTATTAAACAAACCAATTGTAGTGGTTTTGTGATTAAAGATATTTATATATATAACGTCTCGACAGTGTATGGTTCCAAGTAGAAAAGCAAAACTATGTTACGTCTCAACGTCTCAATCATCAATTCCTACTTTTGTTTTTCCAAAGGATAAGGATTTGTTTGAGAACTGAATTCGTGTAATTCATAGAAAAAGCGACTGCAACCCTACAAAATGGTCTGTATTTTCAAGGAAACTTTATCAAACGAAAAAATTAAAAACTATTTTGTTTATAATTGTAGCTTTTTATTATATTTCTTATATTTTGTAACATTATTTTATTTATTAGAATTTACACTTTTATGTGTTGGATATATTTCTGATCATTTATTTGCTGGGACAGAGAACCAAGTAAAATTGCTTTCATCAACACATCAACATCAACTCCATCAACATCGACTTTAGTTCGAGCAATATTCAATTTTAGTATATGAATTTTAATTATACATACTTATTTTATTAAATTATTTTTGAAACTGTTTTACTTTTAAAATATAAAGATTTATCAGTCACAATTAAAATTGTATATTATAAACAAAAACCAGTGTTTATAACAGTAAATATGAGTTTTCATTTTCTCCAACTAAAATATTTTAATTTGTTATTTTCAGTTTCTCTGAATCCTAAAAGCAAAAATTATTTTATTTGATATAAAGGCAGCTTGAACAGGTAAGTTTTAACACGGAATTTGCCTGTTTTATCCCGGTTTTCAAAATTACAATTTTTACAAATAAATGCATCATAAATATGAAAAACAAATTACGAAAAATCTGCAGTGGTCAAAAGTTAAAGGCAATCAAATTGTTTTATGTTACAGTTACAGTAAGATACAGTTTAATCAGATAAATAATCATTCAAAAACTCTAAAACGCTCAAATTAAAGTTTGACGCCCTATAACTCTTGACCTCGCATTTCCGCACAATTTTTTCATAAATATGATCTACTTATCTATAAAAATCGCCTTTTTGTACACCTTCAACTCTTGTTGTTGAATTGTCTTTATTCATTGTTGTTCATAATGCATATCTGAGATTGTAAGCGACGGTCTGCGTTTTATACTGAAACGGTTGTGTTCCCATTCCCAAGGAGTTTTTAGACCGAAGAAGAAGTTTGGGCTTCTCGTAGTCAAAATCGAGACAATCAGCAACCCTGTTATTGATGTCCCTCTTTTGGCGAATCCGAACATAACATGATGTCCCTCTCTACAGGCGAATCCGAACATAACACAAATTCAAGACTTTCAAATTCAAGACGTATCTGTACATTTTCATCTATATTAATCTCTAACCATTTTTTCATTACTTGAAAATTTATAAATGTTCCTGATTCTGATAATAAAACATTAATCGATATTTAGGTGGTGAGTTGATTGTGCCATTTGAAATATGTAGATCTGATAAGGCTAGTAAAACGACTACATCAAGATGTTTTAATTTTCCTAAAAAAAATCAGATATGTATTTGCATATCTTAAAATAATAGGATATTGACTAATTCTACTTACATTTAGTAATCCTAAAGTAACAAAATGTGCTACTAAATTAGTTGACCGGAAAATTGTATTATTTTCGAAATTCTCATTTATATATTGAACTGGTGCTAAATGTACCTTTATAATAGGAATTTTAGATTGTTTATCTATTGCGTGTAAGGCTCCAGTTATAGTGACCTATTAAAATACAACTTAATAGGGAAAAATCGTATAACAATTAAAATATTTACTTCTAACCCATCCGCGAAAACTGATCCTAATATTTCAGTTAAAGCTGAATCACGTTTAAGATTATTATTTGTAATATCTTCAATTATATAGTTTAAATCTTCACAAAATTTCGAAAAATATTCAGGGATAGTTTCTTGTGTTAATATTGTTAACAATACGGCATATGCTAGAACGACAAATAATAGAATTAATAGGAAGTCTTACCAACTAATGTTTAGAAAACATTATAAGTTATAACCAGTCCTCCAGACCAAATTTCCTGAAACTGTGATATGTTGTTTATTGTTATATGTTGTTTATTATTATATATTGTTGTTTATTGTTATATCTAAAATTAGATAAAATATTATATTTCACGAAAATGTTTTAAAACCAAAATGAAATTTGGTGGTTATGTTCAATCACCTTTTTTTATATAAAATAATCACTTCCATAAAAAGCTATATATTATGTATATTAATAAACTTTATAAAAGAAACTTATTAAACTTTATTATATGTATATTTTATTTTAAATTTCTTAAAATTTTGAAAGAACAACACAAAAAACAGAATATTATGAAGTTTATATTCCCGACTACTTCCAGTCATGTATGTGTTAGTGAGAAATTATGTTTCATGGCTTGTAAAGTAGTGATAGTTTTGTTTAAATTATTTATTAATTTTTTTTTTAATTTATTAAGTAGTTGTATATCTATTTTTCATTTATTTTATTTATTAAAAAATATTTATTTTTTTTATTATTTAAAATGAAGAGAAAAAAAAATATTTTCATTTATTTATTAAATTGAAAAATAAAAAATTTATTTATTTTATTTATTAAAATAAAAAAATTTTATCATTAAGATCAATATGAATATACGATATTAAATATTTTTCTTTAAAATGAATTTTCAAACGTGAAGTCAGTTTTAGTTAAGTTATTAGTTACACTAAAACAAATCAAAAACACCTCCGATTATTGACTTCACAAAATTTTTTATTTTCAAAAAACAAATTTAAAGATTTATTTATTTTTTAAAAAATTTGCAGTATGCATTTCGGAATTATCCATCTTCAGCTGCTGTCGTTGTTGCAACTAATTTTTGATAGAATTTTTTATTTTTATTCTTATCAAAGCTATAGAAAGAGATATAATTTATACATAAGTTTAATACAATTATGTATGCGTCAAGAGTTAAGACTAGAGATAGATATACAATTAATATAATTAATTGAACTTGCATTATAAATTATGTAAACAACTACAAACATAAATAGATTAAAATAAAGTTAAAATAAACCAAAAACAGAGGTAAAACAAAATTACGAAAAATAAATAAAAACAAAACAACAAGGTAAAAAAATAATAAAAATTATTAAAATTTCCTTAAAATTATAAATTAAAAATTATCTCTAAATTTTAAATAAACGAGAGGGTATTGGTTCTTCGTCTGTGTTCATTATCTTATTTCTATTTTTCTGTATGTACAAACTTTCCCAGCCATCTAATTCTATTGGGTTCTGGATGTGTTTAATAAGTTCAATCTCACCGATCGTACAATTTCTTTTGTTTATTGCATGGAATGCAACGGATGATTTCTCTGGCCTATTGAATTTAATATGCGATATATGTTCTTTATAGCGAGTACCTATGTTTCTCTTTGTTTGTCCAATATAAACTTTTTGGCAACTACATTTGATTTTGTATACACCAGATTTTTGTGATGCCGGAACACAAAACAGGATAATGGGTTACCCATGCAAGTTCCTTGTTAACAAATTATCACAAGGAACTTGCATGTGTAACCCATTATCCTGCTTTATCTCTAATGCATTCATCGGACATTTGGAAACCAGTCTAAATAGCCAACACAAACTACCAAAAACATGACACCGCTACGTTGACGATATTTTTACTATAATGAAAATCCAAGATGTGCAACCTCTGTTAGACATCCTAAACGAGCAATATAATAGTATAAAATTCACTGTGGAAATTGAGCAGAATGACTGTCTCCCATTCTTAGATCTAAATATAAAAAAGAACAATGCAAAGATCGATATCAGCATATATAGGAAACCAACCACAACAGAAAGGTTTATAACAAGCGACTCATACTGCTCATTTCAGACAAAAATGGCAGCGTTTCGAAACATGATAAACAGAATGTGCACACTGCCACTATCAGTAAAAAATTATATGGATGAAATAGAATACATTCGAAAAGTTGCTGATATAAATGGATACGATAGCGATATCATTGATTCAATGGTAAAGAAAACGATGCGACGAATCGAGAGACAAAACAAAACCACCTTAAAAAACAATGAATCAAACGATAGTAATAATAAAAAACGTATAAGCTTTACCTTCCAACCACCCATAACTAATAAATTGAAAAGCGTGTTTAAAAAAACATAGTTCTGAGATAGTGTTTAAAAATAAAAACAAGTTATGCAATCAACTGGGCAATACAAAGGATAGTGTTCCGGCATCACAAAAATCTGGTGTATACAAAATCAAATGTAGTTGCCAAAAAGTTTATATTGGACAAACAAAGAGAAACATAGGTACTCGCTATAAAGAACTTATATCACATATTAAATTCAATAGGCCAGAGAAATCATCCGTTGCATCCCATGCAATAAACAACAGAAATTGTACGATCGGTGAGATTGAACTTATTAAACACATCCAGAACCCAATAGAATTAGATGGCTGGGAAAGTTTGTACATACAGAGAAATAGAAATAAGATAATGAACACACGAAGAACCAATACCCTCTCGTTTATTTAAAATTTAGAGATAATTTTTAATTTATAATTTTAAGGAAATTTTAATAATTTTTATTATTTTTTTACCTTGTTGTTTTGTTTTTATTTATTTTTCGTAATTTTGTTTTACCTCTGTTTTTGGTTTATTTTAACTTTATTTTAATCTATTTATGTTTGTAGTTGTTTACATAATTTATAATGCAAGTTCAATTAATTATATTAATTGTATATCTATCTCTAGTCTTAACTCTTGACGCATACATAATTGTATTAAACTTATGTATAAATTATATCTCTTTCTATAGCTTTGATAAGAATAAAAATAAAAAATTCTATCAAAAATTAGTTGCAAAAACGACAGCAGCTGAAGATGGATAATTCCGAAATGCATACTGCAAATTTTTAAAAAATAAATAATTAAATCTTTAAATTTGTTTTTTGAAAATAAAAAATTTTGTGAAGTCAATAATCGGAGGTGTTTTTGATTTGTTTTAGTGTAACTAATAACTTAAAAAAAAAAATTTTATTTACTTATTCTATTTAATGAATTTATTTATTTATTTTGAAATAAAATCCATTTATTTATTTAATATATTTATTTATTTACTTATTATTCAAAGTGATAAGAGATTTCCAAGTCTAAGATTCGTTTGTTGACAAAAAAAACAAATATGATACAAATGGCCATCGTCACCTAAGCC